>APFE030697488.1:51497-136497 GCA_000404065.3 Pinus taeda
CGCAAGTTCTCGCTTATGAATAACAAGAGAGAACTACTGAAAGGCAACTCCCATGACAACTTAGAAACAGATCCCATGAATGATATGGATGCTCTATCCACCTCCAAAAACACTGCATAAGGATCATGAAATTCGAGCACATTGGAACTTAGCTTACCTAATTGATTGCTTCTCTTCTCCTCATACCAGGAATGCAAATGTTGATCTAAGCCTTGTGACGAGACCTCTGCTGAAAATGAGAAAGAAACCGGCTACCGGATCAAATTCATATCAGCACATGTTTCAAGCTCACATGTAGTCAATGGAGAAAGACTTTGACTGCAACTGCAAACCTCATCCAAAACATCAGCTATTGGATCATGAAAAACTTGAAAAGACTGCTACAATCCCAATGTGATTACATAATTGTCTACATGCTGCTCATTCTTCACTGAATATGGACTATGCAAATTTCCCTTCAAAAACTGAAATGATTTGAAACAGAAAGGTAGGGAACCTTCTTGTATCATTTGATCAAATACGTCAACTTCCATGCCTTCATCTGCAACTTGACAACCAATAGCTTTCGGGGGTTGCAAATCTGAATATGAGAAGTCTTGAACAAAATTTTCATTGCTCTCAAGATGGTCTAGATCAAGACTTGTTGACAGCTGATTTCTAATTTCATGGAAGTTGTCTTTAATGAACTGACATGAATCAAAACAAAAAGGTAAAGATCCTTCACTTACTTCAAAATTTGCTGCACTTTCCTCATCAATGTCATAGCTGATATGTGATGGCTGAACATTGTATTCAAGCTGCTGAAAATGAACTTTTTCCTCCCACAAACGAGTTGCTGGTTCGTCTGCAAGATTAGCTACTGTTTGGAGAACATAATCATCATCATATTGATCATAATGAGGCAAATCATCATCAAACATATACATCATATCAACAGCTCTCTCTTCTTCACAATGATCTATAAAACAATCACTACGACAACTAGGGTAAGAAACAAAATGTTTTGGATCAGCAACTTGTTCTTTTTCAAACAGCGAACCATGAGCTTGAACATCATAATCATTCCTTGCGTTAATCTTGTCCATCATCTTTTCTACTGCACTAACCAAAGAATCAAATTTCACCTCTAGAGATGTTGATTCGGACGGATCTATGATTTTCATCTCTTCTTCCTTCAACCTTGCCCTTCGGATCAGCAGATGCGCCTCTACATTTACTGCACTGTTTTGCATCTCGTGAAGTGTTGCAATATCCTTTTCTCTCAACTGAAACTCCATCTCCGGATCAAAGGCACCCGGATAGTGCAAGAGAGCAGATCTAGGAGTAGGCCTTATATCAACTGGCATTGAATAATAAACTTGATTAAACCTGGCCAAAAACTGTTGTACTATCTCCCCTGGCAATCTTTTCAGATGGTTATACTCTTCTACAATCAAGAAAAGGTTCTGCCCGATCATCCACCTATCGAGAAAAACTTTGACGAACTGCTGGAAATCTAAGATGCTCGCATCAGGCAGGGCTTTGAACCAACTCTTCACTTTGGCTTGCAAAGAAAGAGCAAAAAGCCTTATACTGACATTTTCTGCATCAACTTCAAAAAGATCTAGAAAATTCTCAAAATTCTGCACATGTTGCTCAAAGTTGAAATTCTTACATTCACCATCAAACCTCGGCAAGTATAGATCATAATTTTTGGGGAAAGCATGAAGAACGGAAGGTAAAACAAGGGGTTTATACCGATCTGGAATTTTACAAGGTGTAGAGGTATGTACAGCAGATATAGAATTAGTTTTGGTCTCTTGGGGCTCATCAATTCGAAGATGATCATCACAAAATTAGGAAAAAGGATCTTGATCTAGCTCAAAGGCATGCAGATCTTTGGTGTTCACACTTTTCAAAGGGAAAGAATCAACTACAGGCCGAAGATCTCTTCTCAAATACAATATACTTTGCAAAGCCTTCTTGACACTCTTGGGAAAAGAGAAGAAATAATTTATGACAAAGAACAAAATGTCTTGGATGCAATTCCAACTTGAATACCTGATGTGTTCATCTTGTCCGTTCATGTTTTTGCTGGTCGGGATCATCCTCCAGTGGAGTCTTTGGATCAGATCTCAAAATTGATTTAGAGTCGCCAAGTGAATGATTTCAGCCTTTCAAGTGTCTGATCGTTGTTCACCATCAACAATCAGATCTGAACTTGATACTTGTACTGGGGTAAAGTGTCAATGAAGTGCTATGTTCACAAGCTCACGGAGATAGACTGAAGCAGCGTTTATCTACTTGCGCTGATGCAAAACAAGAACGTGTTCAAAGGCTACCTGGCATATCTTCAGACTCCGTCTAAGACTTATGAAACACACACGTCAATGAGCAAATGATAAGTTTGTTCTCCCCAGTATGGTCGCCACTATGTTAGCGCTTGAGATTTCACCTCAGGCTGAGAAAGGTAAACCTTCAAGGCCACATCAAACCATTTCACCTCGTAGCTAGCCCTACGGGGTATGAGAAGGCTCTCTTCGGTCAATCTCGTTAAATTTTCAATGGGAAGAGATGACCAATCAAGGTAACACAGATATTAGGCTAGTAAACTGATTTGAAAGTTGATTTGGGGGTTTTTTTGGGGTTTTTTGGTGGCAAGTTGAGGATCTGCAATTTAGGGTGCGGGGATTGAGCTCAGCTTTTGCAGGTGGGTATTTGGGGCAAGGCAGGAGTTTGTGCTGATTCTTTTATCTGAGATGGATGATCAAGGAGGGAAGAGGAGAAGCTAAAGAGGGCAAACAATGACTTTGAATCCTCTTTAGACAGTGGAAAACATAAACATTAAACAAATTTGAAAGCGGAGCATGACATGCATGAATTCACTTTATCATTTCTTTTGTTTAATTAGCAGCAATAGAATAAGAGATGGAACACATAAACACACTTACAATGACAAGTAGGAAACACACCATCAGCGCAATAATCCACAAGAATCCACAATGATGTCTGCAAAACCCTGGCCTTTCTTTCCCTCAAATTGCAGAGATACAAGTAAAATATACAATAGAGCTTCTCCCTCAAGAGTCCAACCTTCCAACCTCTCAAAATGATTGAGAAAATACATAATATAGGCAAGCCAACCTCTTTCCTTGCCTCTAGGGGTCGAGCTCACTATCCTAGGAGCTGTTTCAACCACTTCTAAACTAATCACTAGATAATAGGCAGTCAAAACAACTTGCCTCTAAAACTTAGGAAACCTATCCATGCATTAAATATTTACCATTTACATCAAGGAAACTTCTAGAAGTGTTCAAGGAGAGTAAAAGTATCTAAGTGCCATGAAAATTACACAAAAATCCATCATTTACATGCCTCAAAAGTCAACCAAAGTAAAAACAGTGTTTTGCTGGCCGAACTGGTCAAAATAGTGAAATTTCCCTGAGTGGTCGTGCCCCTCACTTTCACTGGTCGCACGCATTTACAGCTCTGTTTGAGGGCCTTCCCGGTGTCCCAATCAGGTGCAAGATAGCTCATTGGAAAGGTCTATGAGTATACTTTCCAACCCCACTGGAATTTCTGAATTTGGAGTTGATTTGACCCCTCCAAAGTCATTTCTCCCAAGGCAGCTTTCTGCAACTCAAAAAAGGGACAGAAAGTCAAAATTTGCATGTATTTTGAGCTTTTGGGAGCCCAAATCTTCATAAAATATGAAACCCATCCATATGAAAGTGTATTTTTGCATGAAAATTCCAAAAATGTAGAGTTTTCCTCGTTCTGAGCTGTCCCCATGACTGGTCGCGCACGGGGTGAGACCACTCAAATGGCCAAAACCTGTAAATTGCACAAAAAATTCACAAATGACAAATTTTTCTCCAAATTTCTTGAAATTTGGGCTGGGAGTCCTCAATCAAGTACCATGATCATTCAAAGAGGCTTTGGCCAAAATTTGGAGTGGATCGGGCGTTTTCCTTCGTTCTTGTGTTTTGGCCAACCGTCCTTGGAGCACCTTCGTTCTCGCCGGTATTTTTGACATTTCTTTAAAACCATGACACCTGTGCAAAAATTGAAGGAGGTTTTTCTTCCTTGGCATGTTTTGGACAAAAACCTCTCTCAGGTTTGAAAAAAATCATCTTTGATTGCTCAGAAACATCATTTTAGTGAAACTTATCCCGATGTGTGGAACAAGGGTTTTGGTCGAAATGAAGCGAAATGAAGGGGATAGGGGGATTCTAAATTCTTGGGGAAATTTTTGGGAGTAGGGAGGGATGTTAGGGAGTAGGGGAAAGTGGAATCTCAGATATTGAGTGAGGGGAAAGGGTCCAAAAGGGCAAAACACAGGCCCAACCTAGAAAATTGCCAGGTTGTAGCTAGAAACTAGGGTTTGTGGAAAAATGAAGAATTTGGGGGATCTCAGTGATGGGAAGTGCTTGATAAGGTATATTAAGGATAGGGGGAGGTGTATGAACATCAGGATACAAGTTTTGTTGATGATTTGATCGCCCAAGAGAAATTAGCTTTCAAAACCCTAGGAGAGGGAAATGAACTTGCCAAGGCACAACTGAAGCATGAACAAGATGTAAAATGACTCATTAGACACTGACATGATAATGACAACCCTATGAATGATGATAGACTCAGCTGAATAGTGACATAGATTGGCATTTGGGCAGCTTTAGAAGGAGTTAAAGCAAACCCTAGACCTAATGCCTAATGACTAAATTTTGCTTGAAGATTCACTGAAATGACAAAATTTGACCTTGACACTTCAAAATCACTTTGTAAGAGCATGTTTGATCACTGGAGGAAGGCTGTAAAGACTGACACTAACAGATTCCACTGTGATCTTCTGTGTTAACTACGAGGGGATTCAATTGTTGAGGAATCCTGTATTCTATGATTTTTCCATCATATAGACATCAGATACTACCTTATCCGGGATATGGTACATCGATGAGTGAGGAGGCTCCATCGCATTGAGACTGATGTACAGGTCACAGACATTCTGTCAAAGCCCTAGGGAAAGGTCAAATTTGTGACTTTCTCAAATGACTTGGAGTGTTTGAGAGACCCTCTTATGAGGGGCTTGCATGATGCATGCATTGAGCTCTAGGAGCTCCATGGGGATTTGGGTACTTCTTGGAGAAAAAAGTGACCATAGGGTGAATCACCCTCCCCTAATGGTGCACTATGTATAGGGTGAATGGCTCAGCCTTCCCCTGTGATACCCCATGGTAGCTTAGGGACAAGATGAGTGGTTCTCCTATTGAGGCATCCTACCCATGCAGTCTGGGACTCATGGGAAGTACCTCTCATCTGGCCAATGAGTAGGGACATGGGGTTAGGGACCATAGTCGTACTATCGATGGATGCGTCATTATATCTACCATACTCACTATGCTAGGATGACCTCCATTGATCTGGGATCAATGAAACTGATCTGGGCTCAGTATGATTGATTTGAGACACTCTCTTTTGATATTGACTTGGGATCAATTGGAACTGACTTCATTTTAGTGAGAGTGATATGACTCACTCTCTTTGAACTGATTTGGGATCAGTAAGAGTGGTATGACACACTATCTTCATATGGAACTGACTTTGGGTCAGTAGAGAATGGTATGAGACATTCTCGATCAATTCTTATTCTTCATGGTTCAAAAAAGAAGAGCAGAGCAGTGCAGAGCATGGATGGCAAAGATAACAAACTCAGGCAGATGGATCAGCAGATGGAGTTCTCCCTAGTTGAGAGGGAGTGTTAAAATTGGAAACTAGTGCCAAACTCCATGTGGGTATCTTATTTATGGCAGCTGATATATTTCTTGGATCCCTCTCATCGAGAGGTGTAGGATTAATCTAAAGATCATCTGATTCTGATAAGTATTAATGGAGTTATTAATTTATTTGTGTTAATAGACAATTCATCAAGGTTGGCCAACAACCAAATAAACCCTACATGTGCTCAATGTTTTAGTATAAAATGAGATGACTTGAGAGTCATTTTACACACATGCTTCACTCTTGATTCCTCTCGACTTGTTCTAGGTTTTAGTGGAAGATAAATCTAAGAGAGGAAGCCCTAAAATGTAGAAGGTAAAGGAGCCCAAGTATGAAGCCCTAGACACAGTCTCTACAAGCCCTAACGCATTCCTAAGGAGGATGCCCTAATGTAGTCCTAAGAAAGAGGATCTATACAGCTATGGAGGAGGTCTTAGTAGCCATAGCCACATTCCTAGGAAGCCCTAGCCTATGACATCTCTACGCATCCATTGGTGGAGGAAGAGATCTCGTTGAAGGAGGATAATTCCCTATGGTAGCATGAAGAGGCAGGTACATCATGTAAAAGGAGGACTATTTTAGGTTTATTCTAAGGGTCCTAAGTGTTGGAGAAGGGGCCGAGTTCCCTCGATGGAAGAGCTGCAACCATAGGACAGTTTTGAGGGCACTTTGGAGGGGTGCAGATCCATGGAAAGGCAATCACAACCCTACACCGTCTTGTTGTAGGGTGTTGCAGTAAATTATAGGCATGCCAAAGGGTAGACAAGGGCTAGTGAAGCCCAGAATTGAAGCAGCCACCCTCAGCCCCTCAAAGAAGGGAAACCACATTTCTTGGGAGTGTTTTTGGGCACAAAAAGATGGTTGGTTAAGGACTATTGTGTGCCCTAACCAGACCTATTTTGCTGCAACCAAACAGACCTCAAAACTATGAGCTAGTACATGCTTATTGGAGTAGCATTTGTATGGTGTGTTGGCAGCTAGATACATGGGACATCAAGGTCACTTGGTGGAGCATAGAAAATAGGAAAAAAAGAAATGACATGGTACAACAAGGCACAATGGGACAACAACAAGCATGGTGCTGCAAACTCATTAAGATAGCAGCAAGGTACAACATGCGAAATAGGACAACTAGGCAAGTGTGCTTAGTACAACTTGGTAAATGGGACAGCTAGGCAGTGATGGTTGGTGTAGAAAGCAAATGGGATAGTAATGCTATGATGTTTGTTTGAGCATAGAAAATGCGATAACAGTATGCCAAACATGGAATGGAAATGTCACTAACAGTGGGACAACAACAATGGAACATGGAACAACTATGGTAGCATGGTGTAACAGTGGCACATGGGAAAACAGTGGCAACATGAGGTGCAACAATATGATGTGTGCAACATGGTCATGAGGTCCATCATAGTGATGATGGGTGTAACATGGTGCAGCACGATGAGGTGCAGCATGATAATGAGATGCAACACAATGATAGGTGAAGGAGTTGCCTTGGAGAATCAGTTGAAGCATCATGTCTTCAACTGAGTTCAACCATCTCATGTATCATGTTCTTAGAGATGATCTATGCTCTTATTTAGATAAGTTTTTGAGTTTTGTTGTATATGTACTATCTCTCTCTCTCTGCTAAACTATTGAAGAAGATATAAGAAGAATTAATTAAGGGTTTCCCCACATTGGGGTTTGTCTCTGGCTCACACCACATCTTGTGTCCTCTTGTCTTGTCTTGTCTTTTGCGATCTATGTTTATGTTCTATATGCAATTTAATTTAATGTTGATGTGATTTCTAATCTGGAAAATATATTGAGCTAATTGTGAAAATTGAAATAAATTTCTCTAAGAATAGAACATACCTAAAATTAACAAGATCCCTAATGATAATCTAAAGAAAGCGCAACTAATCATAGTGTTGTAATATAGGGGACTAACTTGGTATATCAAGCTTTGTCAAGACAGACTTGGCACGATGTTGGCATAGACTGAGTAAGCATTAAACAATGAGTTTCTAAAGCCTAAGTCTCAGGCACAGTCCATTACAGAGTTTAAGGAGACATAACAAATGGGAAATGAATCCCCATGGGACTTCAATCAAATGCTAAAATGCCTAATCCGGCAGGCTAATATGAACATCATGGATGATCAACACAGAGATTGGTACATTGCTTCATTGTTGCCCCACCTAAGATTACCATTATCGCAACAGAAGATAGGAATGCAAGTAGAGGCTATGGAGATTGTGATGAGGTTGGAAGCCTTGCCAGTACGAGATATGAATGTTGGGGTACAACAGATTCAGTCGTAGCTAGCAAATCTTCACATGGATTTGTAGAGCTTGAAAACAGGAAATGAAGCTTAGCCAGAGGTGCACACTGAAGTCTAGTGTATAAAATGGGAAGACAAGTGACATGATAAGGATCATTGCCATTTTTATTAGAATTACCTAATTGGAGGAGGTCCTATACCTCTGAAGCCTAAAAATATCGCGGGACCGAGCATGGGAGTACCATTATGGTGTGTTATCTATCAGATAGATGGGAAGCATGAAACTAATAATTTTCACCTCTTGCAGAAGTTTGTTTAGACACTGCAACAACTGTTTCGTACCTTCTATAAATTGGTTGGACATGATGAACGAAACTATTGAAGCTATGAATTAATGATGGAGCAGACTCCTACATATCAGATGCAGACGAAAAATCAGCCTCCGGACCAGGGCATAGGTGCAACATGTGGAGGATTCCAAGGTCGAGGGAGAGGAAGAGGAGGAGGGGATGGCAGAGGTTGCGGACAAGTTATTTGCTATAACTGTGGAAAAGTTGGACATTTTTCACACGACTTCCAAAACCCATGCATCCATCATGTCAATATTGCAGACAGTTCGATCATGTCATAGTAGATTGCCTAGTGCAGATTGTCAAGATGCAAGAGAAGGATGCAATAACCTACGTAGAGCATTCAGATGATGAGGGTGGAGCCTCATGAAGAGGATCACAACATCAATATCATAATGCGCAGTGGTATGGCTACAAGAGAAGATAAAGGAAAGAAACTAGAAATCGAGGGATGGGTGCGGAAGGCTACTGAAAAGGAAGTTGGGTTTGACCTCAACCAAGATAAAGAGACTTCCATGGTAGCTAAGAAGAATTTCGTTGAGGCTTCTACGTCATGGAGTCAGGAAAAACCAGTTGGAAATCGTGAAGTGTTGGACATGGATCCTTCACTGTTAGCCATGTTTCTCAAAACTTGTATGAAGTTGTTGAGGGATCAAAAGGTGGTATAAGGACTCCAAGAGTTGATTGAAAATTGTATGGGAAAAATTAAGATTCCTTAATAATCGGTAAACATAAGAAGCAAATTGGGCATGAGATGAGGCTAACCGCAAAAATTGAGGAGTACTAAATGGACCAAGTAATCTTGGATTTGGGTTCTAATGCAAATGTACTGCTTAAGAAGACTTGGGAAAGGATGGGAAGACCTGCACTATAATGGTCTCCTATACAACTACATATGTCCAATCAGCAGAAGATCATTCCTATGGGGTGCTTGTATGGGGTAACAGTTAACATTGAAGGAGAAAGTGCTTTAGCTGACTTTGAAGTGATTGAAATAGTGGATGACAACAATTCTCACCCTGTGCTACTAGGAATCGATTGGGCCTTCAACATGGATGCACTGATTAATATGAAGAAGTGAAGGATGACATTTGAAAAGAAGGCACTTAGAGTTATTGTGCCACTAGATCCTGCTGAAGGACCGCGGTACACTGCACCAGTTCGTGATTGTGGGGAGGACGATGATCTAGATCAGATATACAAGATAACTACATGTGATGAATATTGGATCAATCCCACTGCGGATGGATGGATCACGTTAGACAAAGACAACTCTTGTACCTCAAACTTAGATGAAGAGTTTGAACATTGGCAGAATAGGTTTCATGAGGTCCCTATGCTACATTGCAATATGATGACCAAGTCGTTGTGGTGCGCATCTATTGAGGTGAGAAAAATTCCGCATTATGATGGCTTAAATGATGTTAATATTTTTTTGGAAGAGTTCGAAAGGGAGGTTCCCGAGGAACATTACTTCCAGGCACTCGAATTGGCACTGCACACTATGCCTTCCCATTGGTGGAGTACACATAAGGAAAGCTTCGCTGACTTGAGGGCCTACAAGCGGATGATGAAGCTAAGGTTTGGATACACTAATACCCAGATGACTGAGAAACACAATGAGAAGGATGATCCGCACGAGCATTTGGTGCGGTTGATGAAAGCTTGGGGAGAAGTGCCTCAGCCAGAATGGGCAAATTACTTTTTTCATACCTTAGACACTATTCCAATGAATTAGTATTTGGAAACAGAGCTATGCCATGGGAGAATGGGATATCTTCTTATTAACTTTCAACTTTGAGGATGGATTCAAATGCATTGATGAAGTGCTCCAGGAAACTAACGTTGCTATCTTTAGAACGCCTAAAGAGCTGGTAGAATGGGTTCAACCAAACTGGAGTACATAGTTTTACCATGCGTTGGAATGCTATAATGTGACTGCAGAAGAAGAAGAAGATGAACTACGAAAAATCAATATTCCATAGACTCAAGGAAAACACGAGGTTGAAGGAACTAAAGCAGAGAACCCTGATATGTCAGAACCTTTGAAGACCAGTCAATTAAACATTGGATCTGACATAGCCTAAGTTTGCAAAGGTAGGATATTATTGGGATGAATATACAATTCATAAAGTTACGGAGGTGTTGCGTGAATACCAGTATTTGTTTCCTACTAAGTTCTTGGACCTGAAGGGAATAGTAGGGGATCTGGGAGTGATGAATATCACTTTAAATCTTGATGTAAAGCCCATGAAACAGAGACCTTACCAACTGAATCCTAATTATAAGGAAAAGGTGCGCATAGAACTAGACAAAATGCTGGAAGTAGGAATTATTGAGCCAGTAGAAGAATATGATTGGGTGAGCCCTATGGTAGTTCAAGAGAAGAAACAATAGGGTGAAATCAAAATATGCGTAGACCTGAGGAAGCTCAATGATGCATGCATTCATGATCCATTCCCAACACCATTTATGGACAAAGTTTTGGAGAATGTTGGAGGGCAGGAAGATTATTTGTTCAGCGATGGGTTCTCACAGTATCATCAAATTAAGATCCCACCAGAGGATAGTAGTAAGACGACCTTCACAATGGAGTGGCGATGCTTCCAGTACACAGCTATGCCATTCAGGCGGAAGAATGCGCCCGCAATCGTTTCAAGAGTTATAATTGCAACGTTCAAAGAATTCATTCATAAATTGTTAGAAGTGTATTTTGATGACTGGATTGTGTTTGGATTGGTAAAACGCCATGTTGCAAGTTTGCAACTCATGTTGGATACTTATTGTAGATACCAAATTGCTATAAATTTGAGGAAGTGTATATTTTGCGTGCCTTATGGGATATTGTTAAGACATGTGGTCTTCAAGCAATGATTAATGGTAGATCCTGTGAAGATAGCAATCATTGTCAATTTAGAGGCTCTGAAGAATGTAAAGCAGCTATGCTCAACATTGGGGCACATAGGTTACTACAGAAAGTTCATAAAATCTTATGCATAGATAACCGTGCCAATGGAGAAACTATTGAAGAAGGACGCAACCTTCTGTTGGGACGAAGAGTGTCAGTGAAGTCTAGATGTATTAAAGGAAAAGATGGTGATTGTGCCTATTTTGGTGTTTCCTGACTGGAAGAAATAATTTCATGTGCATGCGGATGCCTCTTGTATTACATTGGGTGCAGCATTGACCCAACTGAGCGAAGGTGAGATAGATCATCCTATAGTCTTCGCAAGCAGGAAGTTGTCAAAGGTTGAGAATAATTATTCGACTACAGAGAACGAAGGATTAGCAATGGTCTACGCACTGCAGAAGTTTCAACATTACCTGTTAGGTTCACATTTCAAATTGTACACAGATCATGCCACTCTTAAGTACCTGGTCAACAAGCCTGTGTTGGGGGGGGAAGTTTTGTAGGTGGTTATTGTTGTTTTAAGAATATGAATTTGAGGTCATTTTGAAGCCTGGGAAATTGAATGCGGGACCATATCATCTATCTCGAATTAAGACAGGAGAAGAACCAACTAGTTTGGAAGAAGGGTTGTTGGATGCGCAACTCTTTATTGTATGGGTCGCCGATGATCACTTTTCTGATATAATTCAGCTTCTAACTACTGGAATAGCCCCTGAAGGATACTCTACTCAATGAAAGAAAGAGTTGGTGGTCCGCACTCCTGACTTTTCTGTGATTGCGAAACACTTATATAAGATGGTTACTGATGAAATACTGTGCCGATACATTTTGGAGTTTGAACGATCTAGTATCCCCGCCGAAACACATGGAGGACTAGCAGGAGGACACTATGCAGGTAGAGAAACTGCATAAAATATTTTGTGCTTTGGTTTGTGGTGGCCGACAATACATAAAGATTCTAAAGCATATTGCATGGCTTGTGATGCTTGTCAAAGGACAGGGAAACCATCACGAAGGGATGAATTTCCATTGAATCCTCTGATTTCATTACAGGCATTTGATAAATGGGCGATTGATTTTGTGGGAACAATACATCCACCAGGAAAAAGACGCGTGCGCGGTACATTATTACTGCGATGAAATATTTGACAAGATTGGTAGAAACACAATAAGTGAAGGAATGTAGCGTTGTTACGACCGTGAAGTTCTTATTTGAGTATGTCTTGACAAGGTTTGGGTGTCCTAAGATACCTATGAGTGATAGGGGTGCGCACTTTCTGAATGAAACTATTGTTGTGAAGCTCAAAGAATTTTAGGTTTATCATCAAAAGAGTATGCCCTATCATCCTCACGAAAATGGTACAGTTGAAGCATTTAATAAAATTCTGGAAAACACATTGATGAAGGTATGCAATGCATAGAGGAACAATTGGGATGTGTATATACCAACGGTCGTATGGGCATACAAGACGGTGTGTAAAAAGTTGAAAGGCCAATTCTATATATTATGGGATTGATTGATATGGCGGACCGTGAGACTATGGAGGTGCACCTTGCGCATTTGATGGAATTAGAACAAGGCATGTTTCTAGCAAGATTTAACCAATATATGCAAAAGGAAAGCAAGAAGGCCTCACGTGATTGACATATTAAGCTGCGCACCTTCAAGGTGAATGACTTGGTCCTAATATATGATAGCAAGTTCACAAAGTTCCCTGGGAAGTTTCAAATGCACTGGTTGGGGCCTTATGTGGTTAAGGAAATTAAAGGTGGAGGCACAGTTCAACTCGTGACGTTGAATGGGAAAATATTTTTGTGAAGAGTCAATGGGACTTAACTGAAGTTATATCAAGGGGATGTTGGCCCGTAGTAGAAAAATTTTCTATGTGAAAATTATTTGTAAGCTTTGTCGTCTGAAACCTATGAACCGAGAAGATTGGGAGGAACTTCTATCAACACCAGCGTTCGCAAATTTACTTGAGTGGAACCGTGAGCTTATCTTTGAGAAAATGACTGGAACTAATCCTACAGAAGCTGCAAGTTCTGAAGCCACTGTCTCTCAAGTCGCCTCCCCTGAAGTCGCATCGATGGAAGTTATGCCATTTGTGCCTAGGAGCCGAGGTCGATTAGCCAGAAACCATCTGCTACCAAAGAGAAATAGATGAAACCACAAACTATACCAATAAGGCAGTCATTGAGGAAGAACCCTGTAGGGGTTCAACAAAAAGGAAAAATGGACAAATCCAAGTAGCCACATGAACCACTGGATCTAGACGAAGAACAGCCTCACGAAGGGGTTGAAGAGTTGGATGCTAAGGAGGGTGAGCCTATCACCAGGCTCCCAGATTATATACCTCCACAGAAAGGCAAAGCGAAGGTCCCGAAAGATCCTAATTCTAGCAAGTTTATGGTCTCTACACTGCTATTACCAAAGAAAGCGCCATTTGATGGTGCATAATTAGGGAGAATTCCTGCCCTCAAAATGGAGGATTGGGATCTAGATGATCACAAGAAATTCCCTCACTTGGTGACAAACAAATATTTGGCAAAGATATACTATGAGGATAGTGGAGTCACGCGACTGGAGACTATGAAGTGGGTCACAGGGGTTGAAAAAGTCGGGTTTCTGAATATGTTATGGGTACCACACTTTAGCCAAACCATTATCAACATAGTGTCCATACACCAATTGCTTATGCTGGTGCATGATGGGTGTCTCTTGATGGGAGAGCCCATCCCCATCACAAATATGTCAATCCACCATATCACAAGGTTGCCCTACCAAGGGGTGGATCCCTCCAAGGAGTTTGGAGGCAAGGGTCAAGAGAAAAAAATCGCATACAAAATGAAGCGCGAGTATGGATTAGTGAAGAATTAATGTGGATACTCTATCCATTCCATCACTGATAGGGCAATGCAGTTTTCCATCCAGATTTTGGCTTTTAAGATTATGAGAAAGTGTTGTGCAGATGAGGTGTCAGCAACAATCATTTCCTTGACTACACAATGCACGAAGGGGGTGCATTACAACTAGGCACAATACCTCTACAAAGAGTTCCTGTTGAATTGTCACAAAGTGTAGGACAATGGAAAGGCATTCCATTATGCCTAACTGTTGTTATTGATTTCCCTCGCCACATGGAGGCTCCCAGAGGATAGTCAGTTCCCTCTGTAGGACAAGGATTTACCAGAGGTAACGAAGTCTACTTCACTGTGGGCAATAAAGGACCGAGAAAGGGTTATGGAAACAAAGATGTTCTGGGTGTTGGTCGAGATGGGCCTGCACATGGTGATCAACCTGAGACCGAGGTTGTCACCTACCTTGTTTAAACAATTGAAGACCTACGTAGAGTTTAAGGCAAATTTTCACAACATATCCATCTGCGCGATGTGAGATTCTAATAAATTTTGGTACAAGTTGTCATACCTAGTCATCGATGCATATGTACAGGAAGTGGTGGGAAAATGGCCAAGTGAGTGGCGACAACCATCAAATCTCAGCATAGGAACAAGCACGGTCGGGAAAAGTTCTTCCACGCAAGCCACAATAGTGTAGAAGAAAAAGGAGGCTGAGCAGGTTGTCGCTCGAGAAAAGGAAGCACAGAAAAAGAAAGAGGTTGAGCAGGTTGCAGCCCGAGAGAAAGCAACATGAAAAAATAAGGAAGCTGCTGCTAAGGCAGCTGCTGACAAAGAGTAAGCCCCGAAGGAAGTTACTGACAAGGAGCGTGATGCAAAAGAGGCCACAGTAGAGGTCGAGGAATCTACTTCTCATCATACTCTAGACAAGGAAGGGTCTAAGGAGGAGGAATGAGGTGGTGATGAGGAGTAGAGTACTCCATTCAAATTGCAGAAGCGGACCAGGGAGATCACTTCTAGGCATAGAAAGAAGCAAAAGTATGATAAGAAGGCACATGCGGATCTAATGGTCCTCACTAAGGGGGACTTGGATGAGATTGGAGACAAGGTCTATGACATAACGAAAGAGTTGTTGACACATTTTGAACAGTAGTAGATTCAGATGTTGGGGAGCATCTACAAGGATCTACATGAGTTTTAGATTCAAACAAGTCAAATTCAAGTGAGCATGGGACAAGTGATCGGGATTCAAGCAAGCCTTCAGCAAGCCATCATGTCGATATTAGACGTAGACAAGACTTTGGACCTCAGAGTTATACCATTACTAGAGGGATCACTGTGCACAAATGCATATGAGGCAAATGCCCAACTTGGACAAATCAAGAACATGGGTATCAACTTAGTTGCGTTGCCCATTCAGACCCTCCGTGCACTTCATCAGGGGGTCTCAAACGAGCTTAGGATTAGGGAGCAGTGCATAATATCAACCATCAGTGAGGTCAAGATGAACAATGAGAAAAATTTTGCTAAAAAGGCTCAGGTGCTAAAAGAAAAGGAAGAACTAACCGTGCGAAGCCAAAGATTTGAGGCAACAATTACACAAGCATGTAAGATGCTGCTAGAACTTCACATTCTTGAGGATGTAGAAGAAACAATGAAGATTTGGAAGTTGGCTTCTATAGTCAGAGAATCGAAGGCTAAGATTGGCTGAGTAGCCTTTGAATTACAAATGAAGATTGTGGAGCTGCAGTTGAAATCACAGCCAACCACTTCGCGAAAGGTCTGGGAGCAGCGCGAAGAAACCATCAGGGAGAGCATGGGAACTTTGGATTTAGCAGTCATAGGTTGCACATTGATATTGAAACATGCCATGGAGCTATGGAAGACTCGACAGGAGGACCCAAACCTACAGAAAATTGGCACAGATATCAAGAGACACAATGAAATTTTGATGAAATCAGGGTGATTGCGCGCACTTTGGCGCCAATCCACCACCTTGCTTGATTGCAGGAAGGGAAACAACTGCGATCACAAATTAAAGAGTTGGAGAGAAAAGTGGTCATTTTAAAGGCCAGAATACAACCATGGATAGAGGAAGCAATTCATCTTACTCTATAAGTCCATGAAAAGTTAAAGACACTTCGACAAACACAAAGAACAATGCGCCTAGTGGTGGAAGTCCCAACTATAGAAAAGTTGGTAGAGGAAGTGCAACAAGCCACAGTATAGGGTTCTGCTGACATAGCAGCATTGCAGGTCAAGTTCAGGGAGCTCTGCAAAAATATTGAGGCGCCAACTAAGTGACTCAATGGCAATTCGCCCAATTTGTGTTGGGGGCCTGTTGGGAGGGGGTCCCTCGGGTCAATTTTGTTGAGTTTTGGGTCACTTTTGTAATATCTTTTTGTAGCGAAGTTAAAGTCTCCATGAAATGTGGAAAGCCGAGCACGAAGCTAAGTAGAGTAAAAGGGGCTTTAGTCCCTTTGGTGGGTAGGTGATAGAGCTATTTTGAGACCCGCCCATGGTTCGCAGACCATGGTATTGTAAATAAAATGCTATAATTATTTGATTCATAGCAAGTCTATAAGATTTTTTTTGAAAAAGAATCATTGTAAAGGCAAGGTGCTAAGGTAGGAAAAGTCAGTTTCATGTACTTAGGAAAAAGGGGAAGGCTCCTGCAGCTGAGTGTGCGAAGACCTTGGTAAGTCCATAGGCTGAGTGTGTGGGCCCCTGTAGCTGAGTGTGCAGGTATAAAAAAGTATGTATCTAAACATTTATGTCTAATAAAGACTATTTTGGGCCGAAATTGATGCATCTGTGTCTTATTTACTTCTGTAAAGTTTATTTATCTCTGCTTTGTAATCTATTTTATATGAATGAATGCTTATTTCCTATGCGAACCTAGTAGATCTATAATCTTTATGCATGATAAGTACAATTAACCACCTTCATGAATATTTGAAAGAAATTTAGATAGAGTTACAATAGTTGTTTGTTCGGAAGAGATAAGGTTGCACAAAGGTAGTTCTAAGCCATAAGAGCCTTAGGAAACCATCACACAGGCCTCTGGATGCAAAATTCTGGTTCTAGCATACCCCAATACTGCTTTCGATGAGACTATAGCCTACGTTAAGCAGGTTGTTGCCGAAAGGGCCAGCAGTTAGGGTTTTGTTGGTTGGCACAGTTAAAGTTGAACCTGGGTGAGGCCCCATCAAGACAACAATATGGTTATCATGGAGAATTTGATATTGATTTCATTTTTTGAAATAATTATGTGACTTACTGTATATGGTTATTTATCACTTACATGTTGATTTTATGTTTCATACATACATCCTTGTATGTTAGGTTACATTTTGAATATTTTTATTACATGCATCAGTCTTGTAGGTTGATTACAAGAAATGAACGATTATGTTCGACTACATGTGGTTATTCATATTTGTAGTTGGTTAGGCATTGCTTATGCATATTTTCGGTTGCATGTAGCAATGTGTACAATGGGGTAATGGTTGTTGTCATGCATGAGGTCATAACATGCATTGTTGATATGGCCTTGCATTGATGACAAGATCCTAGTTAGAGTAATTTTTATGTGTTGATTCATTTATTTGTCCATGTAAATATGTTATTACGGTTATGTTATATATGTATCACGCCGATATAGTGATCTTGCAGACAAGGTATCCTCCCCAATCTATACTAAGGTACATAAATTATTGTGATTTGGTTTATCTGACATATTATGCATTATAGGAAGAAAGAGATCAAATGGCTAGCAAGGTGGTAGACTACGTAGAATTTCCCTATGCATCAAATGAATAACATGGTGTGGGTCATACTTCTGATTTGACCAATACATTGAGGATCTTGAAGGAAGATATAAGGAGTTGTAAGGTAGATAATGACCGGATCATGCATGCACAAGAGAAGCAAGCAGAGGTTAATGCTATACTTCTTTAGAGTTTTTCGGACTTGCAGCGAGATGGGCCACTTTGGATTAGCCATGGACATGAGGACAGAACTAATGGGGCATATGGTAGTAAATCTCCTGGTAGACACAGGTCAGATAGATCTAATACAGTAAGAGATGATAGGTTGTTGGACACTCCAAATAGGAGGGGCAATGAGTACAAGTACTATTCTAGTTCTGGCTCTGATAGAAATCATGATCGTCATGGCTATCATCCTTACAGGAGGAACAATAGGGGGTACTTGCTAGATGAATTCAAGAAAGAAAAAACACCTATTTTGATGGAGATATGAAGTTGGAATATGCAAAAGCTTGGATACTTGGCATGAACAAATTAATTGAGTTGCATAAGTACACAGATAACATAAAGGCTTAGATAGCTATCTTTAGCTTGAAAGGTAAAGCATGCATTTGGTGGGAAGATGTTAAGCGGGTTAGAGACATCACGACAGATAACTTGAGTTTTTGGGAATTCAAGAGGCTTTTTAGGAAGAAGTACTTGTCATAAAGATACTATGACAACTAAGCTTTTTATGAGTTAAAGATGGGGTCAGTGACAAACGAAGAGTATATGACCAAGTTTCCTGAGTTTTTGAGGTATGTACCATATCTTACTTATGATAAGGCTAAATTTCAAGGATTTTTTAGTGGTTTTACATTAGCATTTAGGGATTGGATCGAGTATGATGAGCCTCGGTCACTTGAAGAAGTTGTTGGGAAAATGAGGCATTGCTATAAGCAATTAAAGCGCAAGAATTAATCTCAACATTGATGGAAATGAAAAGACAGAGGTATAGATAATGGTAGCATAAGATGACAAGGCCTCAACATGCAAATGGGAAAGAAAATGTGGCACTAGAAAAGAGATTTAATGCAGCTAGATAAGGACATGGGCCACAACAACAACAACACCATAGAGGCATTGGTCGGTTGGAGTGTTGGATATGTGGTGAAGAACACCTTCAGAGAGATCTTCTGCAACATCAAGGTGGAAGGCCTAAGATATATAGTGCAGAGGAGGTGCAGAATATTGGGGATGTTGGCCAAAGTATTCCACGTATCTATGCAGCAGTGGAAAACAAGCAAGAAGAACATCATGCATCTATCATTGAGATGGACGGTAATCTTTGTGATCAATTTATTTCTATTTTGATTGACCCTAGATCTAATTATAGCTATGTTAGTCCTAATGTGGTGGATAAGTGTGGGTTTAATAAGGAGTTGCATGCAAAGTCTTGGTTAGTACAGTTGGCTACAGGTACAAAGAAGCGAGTTCATCATTGGGTAAGACCTTGTACATTTGATTTGAATGGTATGCCTACATCAGTGCATTTGAATGTATTACAGTTGGATTCATACAATATGTTATTAGGCATGGATTGGTTGTATCTTCATAGAACCAAGGTTGGTTGTTATGATAAAGCTATTGAGTGTGTTGATGATAATGGGGAACAAAGAGTCTTGCAAGATAAGAAGAAGGCCACATCAGTTAGGATGGTGACGACTATGAAAGAAAAACATAGCTGAAGGAAAGGGTGCAAGCAATTTGCAATATACATTTCTAGTGATAAGGGTAAGGAGGTTAAGGATGAAAATGTGTTGAACAGCTACCCAGTGTTGCAACAGTTTAGGAATGTATTTCCTTAGGACACTACAGAGATGCCACCTCATAGGGAGGTAGATTTTTCTATTGAACTAGTGCCAAGGGAAGCTCCAACATCTAAAGAATCTTACATGATGAGCACACCAGAGTTGTTTGAGTTAAAATTGCAGATGAAGGAAATGTTGGACAAGGGATACATTAGGCCAATTGTATCACCTTGGGGCGCACCAATATTTTTTGTGAGGAAGAAAGATGGTACCCTTAGATTATGCATTGATTACAGGCAGTTGAAGAAAGTGACTATCAAGAACAGATATCCTTTGCCAAGGATTGATGACTTGTTCGATCAACCTAAGGGAGCAGTAGTTTTCTTGAAGATCGACTTGAGATCTGGATACCATTAGGTATGCATCAAAGATGAGGGAATTTACAAGACTACGTTCAGGACCAGGTACAAGCATTATGAGTTTTTTGTTGTTCCATTTGGCATAACTAATGATCCAACTACATTCATGTGTTTGATGAATAGTGTGTTACGTCCATATTTGGATAAGTTTTTTATTATGTTCATTGATGACATACTTTTATGTTCTAAAAATGCGGAAGAGCATGTTGAACCCTTAGCAACAATATTGAGGTTGTTGAGAGAGAATCAGTTGTATGCTAAGCTCAACAAATGTAGCTTCTTTCAGATTGAGGTACACTACTTGGGACATGGTATCTCCAAGGAGGGAATTGTAGTAGATCAAGGGAAGATAAGGGCCATCATGGAGTGGGTAGCTCCTAAGAGTGTGGATGAGGTGAGATATTTCATGGGTTTCGTAGGCTATTATAGGAGGTTCATTAGGAACTTCTCACAGATTTCTTATCCTATCACATCATTGCAGAGGAAAGAGAAGAAGTTCGAATGGACCGAAGAGTGTGAGGCTACATTTGAGCAGCTTAAGTAGTTGCTAACACATACACCAGTGCTATAGATTTTAGATCTAGACAAAGAGTTCGTAGTATGTATAGATTCTTGCAAGAGAGGGCTTGGTGGAGTCCTTATGCAAGATGGATACGTGGTGTGTTATGAGTCTCGGAAACTGAAAAAGCATGATTAGAACTATCTGACGCATGATATTGAGTTAGCAACAATTATACATGCATTGAAGATGTGGAGGCGCTATCTTCTTGGCAAGTGGTTTGTGCTTATTAGTGATGACATTGGGTTGAGGTCTTTGTTTCCAACCGAATCTAAATGTTAGGAAGGTTATATGGTTGTCCATGATCAATGAGTTTGACTTCGAAATCACTTACATCAAGGGTAAAGAGAAGAGGGTGGTAGATTCTCTCATCATATGGGTATAGGTACATCACTTAGAAGCTATGAGCTCCTATGGGATGGACTTACAAGATAGGATCTTGCAGCCATGACAGCAGGATGCCAGGTATATGGAGATTGTGCACAGGTTCCAGCAGGGTGATAATATAGGTACATGTAGTGGTATAGGTTTAGGTAGATGTAGTGGTATAGGTAGAGGTGGCAATACATTTACAAGCACATGTACAGGTACAGGTGCAGGTGTAGGTGCATAGGGCATGGACTATTGCCTAAAATTAGAGGGATTGGTCAGGTTCCAATATAGGATATATGTATCAGATAATAATGAACTCAAGAAGGTGATCTTGAGTGAATTTCATGTGAAACCTTATTTGGGTCACCTAGGCTATCAGAAGACACTCATAGTGGTGAAGAGATATTACTATTGCCTGAATCTAAAGAGGGATGTAGTAAAGTTTGTGCTGAGATGTTTCGACTGTTAGTGAGTGAAAGTAGAGTGAAAATATTTAGGTGCACTGCTACAATTGATTTTTATTCGTAACTGGAAATAGGAGATCATTTCCATTGATTTCATCATAGGGTTTCAAAAGACAATGAAGCAACATGATTCCATCATGGTCATTGTGGACATGTTAACAAAGGTTTCACACTTCATTCTAGTAAAGTCTACATTATCAACTAGTGATGTGGCACAGGTATTTATTAGAGATGTGGTTAGACTACATTGTGTCCCAAGGAAGATTGTGTAAGAAAGGGATGTGAAGTTCACTTCCAAGTTCTGGAAGGAGTTATTCGCAACTTTGGGCATTGAGTTTGCCTTTAGCACAACTTACCATCCACAGACAGATGGATAGATAGAGAGGGTCAATAGGATTTTAGAGGACATGTTGAGGATGTATGTGATGAATCAATAGAGGAAGTGGGAAGAGTATCTCCCTTTGGTCAAGCTTTCATGCAATAATGATTATCAGGAGTCACTGAGGATAAGTGATTTTGAGGCATTATATGAGTGGAGTTGTAACACTCCCATTAGTTGGAGTGATCCGGTTAGCATATTATAGATTGGATGAGATATGTTGGAAGACATGGAACAAAAAATGTAGGTGATCAAGAAGAATCTAAAGGCAACACAGGATATGTAGAAGATTTATCCAAATAGGAATAGTTTGTTCAAGGAGTTCTAGGTTGGGGAACATGTGTATTTGCGCATCAAACCGAATAAAATATCCTTGTATATTGGATCATGTGCCAAGCTTCCACCACAGTTTTGTGGACCCTTCAGTATTATTGAGAGGATTGGACCAATAGCCTATCGACTTTCACTGCTTATGACAGTGAAAGTCCATGATGTTTTCCATGTCTCATTGCTTAAGAAGTATGTTAAAGATGCTAATCATGTGATTGATTGGTATGTATTGCAAGTGGAACCAGATGTAGAATTCTAGCTAGAGCCTCAGTGTATATTGCAGAAAAAGGTGCTCATGCTCTGAAACCAAGCAATAGAGCAAGTTAAAGTGCAAAGGAATCGCTTTGGGCCCGACGAAGCTACATGGGACATGGTGGATACGATGTGGGCTATGTATCCTTCCTTATTTGTCGGTTTAGGTAAAACAACTTTGGTATGGTGGTTTGGTGAGTGCTAATGGTGGTTTGATGATTGCTTATGGTGGCTTGATAGTTCCTTATGGTGGTTTGGTGGCTTATTTATGGTGGTTGAGTACTTTCTTATGATGGCTTGGTAGTTTCTTCATGGTCATTTAGGATTTTCTTTATGTTGGTTTAGTATATGCTTTATGGTGATTGATATATGCTTTATGATGGTTGATACATGCTATATGATATTTTCATAAATGCTTTATGATGTTTTGATATGTGCTATATGATGTTATTATATGTTTGATATATATTTTGGTATATGATTTGGCATATGTTTTGTTATATATGATTTTGATGTTGTTGCTATACGTACACCCATGTATGGATGTAAATATCGTAATGATCTATGTTATAAAGCTCCACTATGTGGTATGGGTGTTATGTTGATAGTTATTAAGATATCATGTGATTATGTTGTCATGATGTTATGATGTCATATGGATTTGCACTTAGCAGGATGATCATTGTAAATATCGTAATGAGTTGTGATATAAAGCTCCACTATGCAGTATGTTGTCATGTTGTCATGATGTTATGTCTTGAGAAGATATTTCATTGTAAATACCACATCGAGTTGTGTTACGAAGCTCCATAAGCAGTATATATTCTTTCAGTAGGTCATTGAGGTATATGTGTGATTGAACACTGAGGATGGTTTCCCCCAAGGGGGATGGTTCTGTAATAGCCTAATGAAAATTCCATGTAATAAATGTTAAAAGCAATAACCATGGGTGACTGGGACACTTATTCCAAGTTAAATGTTGGGCATGACATCCTAGGGGGTGTTCATTTGGTTGTTTATGGCTAAGGAAATTGGCAAAGGAAATGGATAAGGTGTTGGAAAGGAAAAATGGCATCTTTGGCACATTTATTTATGAAAATAATGGAAATTAGGAGAAAAAGGAGGTGAAAGGTCACAAGTTGCATGCGAGGAGGAAATTGAAGGAAAATAATGGAAAATGAAGAAAATGGAGGCCTCATTCATAAAAAGGCTTCTGAGGATCAGTTGAAAACCTTTTGTCAGTTTAGCTTTGGAGCTCTCTCATTTTTTTTCTCTCTCTCTCTCTCATACTCTTGGACGCTCAGAGTTTTCTTGGAGCACTTTGGCATTGGATCAAGAAAGGAAAAGAAGGAAAGAGGAAGCAAAGATCAAGTAGGGAAAGGCAAGATCAAGCAGCTACAACATGCTTGATTGTAGGTATCAACTTGCATGTGTTTCTTTTCTACCATGGCATAGGTTTTGCCAGGCGTGACAGTATTTTCAACCTAGCCTTGCCATTTCCTGGTAGCTTTGATGAGATGATATCTCTCATGCATTTTGTATGGGATGGCTGGATTGGATTCAAAGTTGAGTGGGGTGAATATGCGAATTGAAAATCACATGGGGTAGTGGTCCCTGAACTAGATTGGGGATACATGAAGCCACTGGCCTAGTAACCCTTAAATTGGATTGTAGGTTGCGGTAAAGCTAAATTGTGTGCATTGGTGGGCCTAGGAATCATTGCTAGTGAATGGCAGGATATACAGTAAAGCCAAGAGGTGTATTTTCTCTCCGTTGGGCCTAGTGATTTTTCGATCAAATGCATGATAAAGAATGGAGAGTATGTCTTGAAGTAGGGCCTATTGACCGTGGGATCAAACTGTGGATGCACGGTAAAGCCTGAGAGACTAGGAGGCACTCAAATTCCTCATGGTGTAGGTGGAGAACTCTGGTGGCATCCACATTGATTAGTGTTTTTTTTTATGTGTTCTATGAGTCCCAAATTCATGCTTGGAATATGGGATGGGGGTCATTGACTAAAGAGATACTTGGCTCAGCCAATCTATGGTCAGGTGGAACGTGGTAGTCCCATCACCAGTTGTTCATTGCATTTATTCATGTGAAATTCATTCCCTTGATTTTCATGTGTAAATGTATTGATGTATATATGGATCTTGATAGGTGATATACTTATGACATTTCTATTCCTATTATGCTAGTTGTATGCATATTTTATGATAACAACTATGTATGACTCTCAACATGTTTTCACTTGTATGTGAATAGAATATGTGTCTATGACCTAATAGATGATAAGGCAACAAATGACATGAGGAAACGATGGTTCATGGCAATTCTCAGATAAGTATGAGATCCCTATGCTTAATTATGTTGTTTACACCTAAGGGTTACACGTTGATGATATGTTTGACAAAATGCCTTTCATGGCTAGTAGGGGTATGTTTATGGTATTGTTCAACTTATTGATTTTGCATCCTTCTTTCCTTGTATTCTCACCAATTTTAAGTGATCATTCCATTATGGGTAGTGTCTCGATCTTGGGGCCGACAAAGGTGGCTCAATTCCTAGAATGATAACAAACAAAGCATTAGTTTAGAGGTAACTCACCTGGGCAGTGTCTAGGGAGCATTATAACTCGCCTTGGCAACATCTAGGGAGCGTTATAACTCGCTTGAGTAGTGTACGGGGAGCATTAATCTGCCCTAAGTTTCTCAAATAGTAGTAAGACCCAGGGACAAGACGTCTAAGTGGCTGATTTGTCTCCTCAAGGTTTTGTGGATGATGTTGGATGACTATGTGTGATGTTTTGTCGATTCCACTTCCTTAAGGTCACCTAGGAGGTTGAATCTGATCAAATTATCCTCGTCTCATGTTTACCCTAGTTGGCAGGGTTGCTTGGGTGGATGTGGGAGGAGTTGTTACAGAGAAATCCAACGAGAGACTTGGTGTATACTACAAAAAAGGTGCTTATGCTTCGAAACCGAGTAATCAAGAAATTTAAAGTGAAATGGAAGAATTTTGGGCGTGATGAAGCTACATGGGAGATGGTAGATTAGATGTCGGCCATGTATCATTCCTTATTTTCCAGTTGAGGCAAAGTAGCTTGACATGTTGGTTTGGTATTTACTTATCGTGGTTTGGTATTTGTTTATGGTGGTTTAATATATGCTATATGATGTTTTGATATGTGTTTAGATATGATGACTAGTATATGTTTGATATATCTTTTGGTATATGATTTGGCATATGTTTTAGTATCTATATTTATGGTGATGTTTCTATATGTACCCATGTATATGTACCCATGTGTATGGATGTAAATACCACGACGAGTTGTGTTATAAAGCTCCACTATGCAGTATGGGTGTCATGTCATGATGGTTATGTTATCATGTTATTACGGTATCATGTGGTTAATTTATCATGATGTTATGATGTCATATGGATTGTAACTCAGCAGGATGATCATTTTAAATACTATAATGAGTTGTGATATAAAGCTTCACTATATGGTATGTTGTCATGTTGTCATGATGTTCTTCTCTTGTGTAGATTTTCATTGTAAATACTACATCAAGCTGTGTTATAAATCTCCATAAGCAGTATGTCTTCTTTTAGTAGGTTTCTGAGGCACATGAGTGATTGAACACCGAGGATGGTGTCCCCCAAGGGAGAGGGTTCTATAATAGCCCTAGTGAAAATTCCATGTAATAAAAGTTAGAAATAATAACCACAGATGAATGGGACACTTATTCCAAGCTGAATGTTGGGCAAGACATCCTAGGGGGTGTTCATTTGGTTGTTTATGGCTAAGTAAATTGGCAAAGGAAATGGCTAAGGCTTTGGAAAGGAAACATGGAATTTTTGGCATAATTATTTATGAAAAAAATGGAAACTAGGAGAAAAATGAGGTGAAAGGTCACATGTTGCATGTGAGGAGGAAAATGAAGAAAATAGAGGCCTCATCCATTCAAAGTCTTCTGAGGATCAGTTGGTAACCTTTTGTTAGTTTAGATTTAGAGCTCTTTCATTATTCAATCTCTCTCTCATACTCTTGGACACTTAGAGTTTTCTTGGAGCACTTAGGCATTGGAGCAGAAAAGGAAAAGAAGGCAAGAAGAAGAAAATATCAAGTAGGGAAAGGCAGGATCAAGCAGCTACAACATGCTTCATTGTAGGTATTGACTTGCATGTGTATTTTCCTTGCTAGAATTGGCATGCATGAGATTGCATGTGTTTCTTTTCTACCATGGCATGAAATTTTCCAGGTGTGATAGTATTTTCATCTTGCCTTGCCATTTCCTGATAGCTTTGATGACATGGGCTCTCTCATTGAGTTTATGTGGGATGGTTGGATTGGATTTGAAGCTGAGTGGGGTGGATCTCTAAATTTACAAACACATGGTGTAGTGGTCCCTGAACTATACTGACGATGCATGAGGTCACTAGCCTAGTAACCCCTGAATTGAACTGTTGGTTGTGGTAAAGCCAGATTGTGTGCCTCAATGGGCCTAGGAATCCTTGCTGGTGAATGGCGGGATATACATTAAAGCCAAGAGGTGGATTTTCTCTTTGTTGGGCCTAGTGATTCAAGGATGGAATGCATGGTAAATCCTGGAGAGTATGTCTCGGTGTAGGGCTTAGTGATCCCTGGATTGCATTGGGAATGAACAGTAAATCTTGAGAGACTAGGAGGCACTCAAATTTCTCACGGTGTAGGCAGAGAACTCTAGTGGAATCCACATTGATTGGTGTTTTTAATGTGGTCTATGAGTCCCACATTCATGCTTGGAATATGGAATAGGGTTGACTAGCTAAAGAGAGACTTGGTCAGACAATCTATGGTCGGGTCGAACATGGTAGTCCCATCATCGGTTGGTTCATTTCATTGATTAATGAAAAATTCATTCCATTGATTTTCATGTGTAAATTTACTAGTGTATATATGGATTTTGATTGCTGATATGTTTATTGTATATTTGTGCCTATTATGCTAGTTACATGTACATTTTATGGGAGTAGCTATGCTTAGCTCTTAGCATATTTTTACATGTATATGAATGGATAATGTGTCTATGGCCTAATAGATGAATACGCAACAAATCACATGAGGAAAAAATGGTTCATAGTGATTCTCAGATAAGTATGGGATCCCTACACTTAATTCTATTGTTTACACATGTAGGTTACACATTGACAATATGTTTGATGAAATGCCTGTCATGGCTAGTAGGGGTTTAGTTAAGTTCTTGTTGAGTTTATTTCTTTTGCTTCACTGTTTCCCTGTACCTTTCTTGATTTCAATCTTCCATTCCATTCTGGGCAGTGCCCTATGCTCTGGGCTTGAAAAAGTGGATTAAATCTTGGGGTCGTTGGCATAAAACTGCCAAGTTTGGTCCATAGTCATTGGCATGCTAGCATATGAGAGTGACTTTAGGTCTCTGATCTCTCCCTTGTTGATAGCATGAGAGCAGCTATGTCTTCACAAGTCCAAAATAGTAGTGGGACCAAGGGACAAGTTGTCTGAATGGCTGACTTGTCTCTTGAGGCTTCTGTTGATGATGTTGGGTGACTGTGTGTGATTTTCTATCAATTCCACTTCCATAAGGCCACCTAAGAGGTTGAATATGATCATAGTAGTTTCTCGTCTCATGTTTACCTTGGTTGGCATGATTACTTGGGTGGATGTGGGAGGAGGGTGTTACATCGATGATGGTTCCTATTTCTATAGGTGTAAAGTTATATGTTTAACAATGTCCTAAGGTACAAAAATAGTAAGATTACATGTCCCATGTTACGTATGCAAGTGCAGTTGGTAGCCTGATGTATGAAATGGTTTGCACTAAACCAGACATTGCACATGTAGTGGGAGTATTGAGCAATTTTATGTTAAAATCAGGGAAGGATATTGGACAATAGTGAAGCGGGTTTTTAGGTATTTATGTGGCATTAGTGATTATTGTTTTTGCTACCAAGGAAGACCAAAAGTGGTAAGAGTTTTGGACATTCATGGCTTTGTTGATGCAGATTGGGCTGAAAATATATATCAAACAAGATCTACAAGTGGGTATGTGTTTAACCTATTTGGAGGAGTATTTAGTTGGATGAGGAAGAGGCAATCTGTAGTGGCACTTTCGACTATAGAGTTTGAATACATGGAATCTTCTTATGCAAGCAAGGAAGAATTTTGGTGTCAAATATTGTGTTAAATTATGGGGTTGGTACAACGTGCTATAAAGATAGACTATGCCAGCGAAAGTGAAATTTTTGGCAAAGAACCCTACTTATCATTTGAAGACAAAACACATTGATGTTCAGTATCACTTTATGAGGGATATGGTTGAGGAAAAAAAAGGTGTTGTTGGTAAAGGTGGACACTTTGAAGAGTGTTGTAGATGCATTGGTGAAGTTTGTGAGCACTAAGAAGTTTTCTTGGTGTAGAGAAACAATGGGCATTGCAAGGCTAGACTAATGATTAAGCTCTCCTGTGACCCCCTCTGTGGAAGGAAAACAACAAGTGGGAGAATTTTGGTTATGTGTTATATTATTTCCACAAATAGGGGCAGACACTGTACATTTTGTTAAGTGTAGTGATGGGGTCACAAGGGGGGCGACAGGAACCCTTGTGGGGGATTTATATGGGGGCGGTGCCCCCCCTACATGGGATCTAGGGAAGCACCCAAAGATGTCTTTTATGCGGGCCCAATAATGGTTTGGTGGACCCAAGGATGGGGGTTAGACCCGCATATGGTGGGTGGACCTACCCATGGTTTTGTGCATGGGGTTTGCACATGGCTTTGGGCATGATGGTTTTTTTCCCATGGTATTTTATAGATCCAATCAAGGGAACTATGATTATGTTCTAATCCATGGTTTTTGGATTTGTGTTTATGAATGCTTCCACATGTATATATACATATTGTAACATTGAAAGGAATATAATGAAAAATCAATATGGTAGTCCCGATTTTGGGATCGAGGGGAAAATATTTGTGTATATTTATTGTATATTTCCTATTTTAAGAATTCCTTTGTAGGTAATTTCTGTACAGGGTTAAATCCTACAAAAACAAAGAACCCAAAGTAGAAATTTCCAGCATAAATGAAGGAAACTGACATCATAATTAAGAGACAAAGAATGTGCTAATGAAAAATATGAGATGTTTTAATTGTCATAAATTTGGTCACATTTCAGCGAATTGTGGAAGAAAAATGACAAGTTTTTCCCAGCAAAAGAAGCACTCAAATGAGAATGATTCTCATGTAGTCAGTCAAAGAAATATTGTCCCATCAATTTCTAGGTACAAAACCTCCTTTTATGGGTACTGTTACTTATGTAATGGCTTCAGGCATAAATATTTTAATTGTAGGGTTTATGGCATAAAGAGTAGAAAGCATACCAATCAAATATTTGAGTCGTTTCCACCATATCTTGAGATATTATATGTTTTATATGTGATAATTTAGGCCATAAGGCTAAAGACTTGAAGTTACCTGTAGCCATCATGGAGTCTAGATGGAGGATTCTTTTTTGGTACAAATACTTCCAACGTTCATCAAATAAATCAACAATTGGTTTGTTTGGAAGAGGAAGGAGAAACTAAAATTGAGGCCAACTTGACCTTACGGGGAGCTTGAAGCAGAAATTGTAGAAATTCGAGAGGATATCTTCCTAGAAAAAGTGTCATCAACAATTGGTGTAAGTATCATCTTCCTTGTTATTTCTATGTGTTCTTTGAATTCGGTTAAATCTGAATGTATGAGTTAGAAAAAGTGTCATCAACAATTGGTGTAAGTATCATCTTCCTTGTTATTTCTGTGTTCTTTGAATTCGGTTAAATCTAAATGTATGAGTTGAGTTTGGTCGTATAACTCCATGTACTTTCCTGCAAATATATAAATGAATCTTATGTTAGAGAACCTACAAAACAAGGAAGTGTTTGCCGTCTTTGAATATTAAAAAGGTAAAAGGAAAACGAGTACGCATTTGATTCAATTTTTTTACGCTTCCCATGATGAGGATTTAAATACCTGCACAAATAAAAGTCAATGGTTATTTAAAAATTAAACTGGGAAATGGAATAGTGCGCAATGAGCTAAGTTAATCTACTTTTTCACTTAGTAAATATTGGTTGGAGCTAATTAACTCTTTTAAAAGCCTAGAGAGTGTGAGTGGGTTTTGTAGAGCATGATGAGAGAATTTTTATTGGCAACGCTGAGTGGGGTTTTTAGAGTATGATGAGAGATTTTTTATTGGCAACGCTAAGAATAAAAAGTGGTATGTTCCATTGGTGTGAAGGAGGTAGAGGTTAATGGAATTCTAAAGGTATCTATGTAATTTTTTAATGGGTTTCACTATGTTTTGGGTGTATGAATTCCTTGATATTGCAATAGTTAGCTAGTGGAATATATTTTGATTCGATCTCCAAAGGGAAATGGTTTTGATTTGGTCTTGAAGAAATGGCCACTAATTGTTAGATCTAGTTAGATCTAGTTAAATATGGTCGAAAAATTGGTTTATTAATTAATTGATTTAGTATTTGTGAACCATTGCATATTAAATATTATAATTTGGACCCACACAATATCAAGTTGAGTTATAAATGAAGGGATAATTGTTTTTTACAATTTGAGCAATGCAAGAACTAAGAAATCCATTTTTCCTTACTTGGTGAGCTAGCTAAGGTAAAATTGAAAACCAACAATTGTTTTTTAAACCCATGAGAAAATAACTGTGAAAACCTTCATACGTGGATGAGAATATAATGAAGAAAAAAAATTTTCCTCAATATATTATAATCTATTTGTTAAAGTGACGCATGGTCTTAGGTTGTAGGTTGTCTTTCTTAGAAACCATAAGTTATTTATATAAACCATGGGTTGATTTATAATGAAGGTGGAATTCACATATGGATATATTTGATGAATAATTATTGGAATTAGTAAAATATGAACATGGAATTTAAAGTGAATATACTAGTTATAATGATATTTTAAAAGGGAAAATGAGTGAAAAAATCATTTTTTTGCCATCAAGTATTAATTATTGGTGGGTTTATTCAAATTGGCTTATAAACCACAGATGATTGAAAGCTTAGTAACAATCTGATTTTGGATGTATTTGCATTGAAACATGGTTTCAGTATTCCATGTTTCATGTATTAAAACCATGAGTTGTTTATATGATAAGCAAGGGGGGTTTAAGTGTTGATTGATTTTCAAGAAACCATGTGTTGGTTTAAAAATGGTTTTATTAAATCCACTGGTGCTTAAATATTTAAATATTTGATAGGGTTTAGATTCCGAGTAAATTTTTTTATAGGGAAAATGGTTTGAGAAAACCATAAATTGGATTTCTAAACCATGGAAAATTTACTTTTAATGAGAAGGGTATACTAAATCATGCATGGCTAACGGTGCATGAAAATTTAGTTGCTACTCATAATGATACTCATAATGTGAGTTGCCATGATTATTGGAATAACTCAGAGCTTCACTTCAGTTGCTACACCAAATGTTCACCAGGAGTTGTTGATGACCACCAAATGCTTGTAACTTTAGTGGTTATTTGGAATTTGATTCATATTATCAGTTGGATTCACAAAACCTTGATATGTTGGTATGCAAAGATATCTCATTTGAAAGAAAGGACAATGGACCATGATTGAAACATTCAAATTGTTGTGCTTATGATTGTACTTATCTTTGGCACACAATATGATATTATACGCCTTGGATATTTTGTTTTTTCCATGGTATATTTTCTCATAAGACATACAATCATGAAAAAGAAATGTTACCACTATGTATGGATCATAAGCCATGTGATAATATTCTGGTCAAATACTGATGTCATGGACTTGATTGTCAAGAGAAATAGTTTCTAGAAGACTACTTGCATGTGAAGTTGTTGATAAGAGAGAATGGGTCATATTATTGGTGTTGTAGAGTCAGTGATGTTATTGATGTTCGTGATGCATATGTGTTGTTGTTATTATTCAAGCATTGTTATGTTGATGGTCATGTGGTTGTTTTGGCGTTTTCACCATGTATGTGGTTCTACTATATTTTGCTGAGGACGATATGGTTGATCAGAGGATGTTGTTGTTGCTCATTGAGTTAGGAGAGATATTGATATTGTCTACTCTTGTGTTTGTTGATGGTCATCATATGCTTGATAGTGTAGTTGGTTAGATGGAGTTGTTGTTTATGTGTTGTTGTTGTTGTGTGTTGGTGATCTGTTTTTCTTCCATGACATGGAGACTGTGAATGTTTCTCAAGGAGAGATATTATGGTCATGGTTACTGATATATATCTATTATATTATATATATATATATATATATATATATATATATATATTCATAATGATTGATGATGATGTTACTTCTCATGGTAAATCGTTGTTGATACTCATGATATATTGCTGTCATTGACTGGGTTTGTTTTTTTTGGGATACATCCTATTTGTCATTTCTACTATACGTGAGAGTTGAGTGTGTTGTTTTCTCAAGACAGAATGAGTTATGGTTATTGATTATTCTTATCATGTTTTTGTTCAGATCCACTTCATGTCCGAGGGGAGATAAACCCTTTGCATTGGATGTTCAATATAATGATGCCACCATAGATGAGTTTTGCAGCCCTTTTCCATTTATGTCAAAGGGGGTGTGCACGAGGTGATCAATTTTAAATATTAGTTTCAGAGGCCACTATTAGTTGGATGCTTTAGCTTGGGTTTCCATCAATTCCAAAGGGGGAGATTGTTGACACTTATGATGCAATTTTTAGATGTATTTTTGATGGTTGACATTGATGCCAACCTAATAATAGGTCGATAACATGACATGCAGTTGATGGTATAGACATATGTTTGATTGTTTGCAAGTGTTATTAGTTTATGTATGGATCCTATGGTAGATGGTGTAGCTTGGTATGTGTGTGGATGATGTGGCATGAACTATGATCTATGACTTGTGTGTGGCTTGTTATAGATGGATTTGTTGGTTTCTGCCACTGGTTGTAGATGTTTTGTGTTGTAGGTGGTTTGGTTTGTCTTTTTTCATATGTTATGGAGTTTATTTTTTGGTTTCTATGGAAGGCAACTGGGTTGCAAGGCTTATCACATATATGTTGTCAGTAAGTGATGAAGAGGTGAGGAAGAAGGTTGGAAGATGTTTGTGCTATTTTTTTGTTTTGTTTTTATATATAAAATGCTACAATCGCACAAATTCATTCTTATGCATGAAATTGTAAGCCCTTAAATTCATTGGCGTAGTATTATGGGTGTGGTTATAGCTGAGTTTTCCATGTTTTGTGCATGCAGTTGTAGGTTTAAGTATGAGTTAGAGATTACCTTAGTCTTTCCCTTGGTATTGGCATTATCATGGTACATGTGTCCTTGGTATTTGCATTACAATGGTATGGGTATGTGTGTGGAGCAGGTATTGGTATTACCTTGGTATAGGTGGTCTTGTTATTGGTATTACCATGGTACACGTGTCATTGATGTTGGCATAACCATAGTATTTAACTGTGGTATTGGTTTGGATATTTATGGAGATTCTTTGCTATATACTTGTGAGTGAGTATTTAGTTGGTGATAGGATTGATGGAGTGTGAGTGTGAGAGTGTGATATAATGTTTTTTCTAGAATATTGCATATTTGTAGATGTGTTGAGTAGTGTGTGTCTATTAAATTATCATTTTCAGATTCATATCAATGAGGCTATTGGGTTTCTCATGTTTTGCAAATTTGAGAACCTAGTATGAAAATGAATGAAATGTGGTTCACATGGAGGTGTTAAAGGCTTGTTGCAGAAAGTGTAACTAGGTTTGGTATTCATAAATTTACTTTTTATATTTGTATTTATTAAAGAAAATTAATATCATTTTTGTTATATTTATCAATTGGATTCTTTCTCATTGAAGTAGGTCTAGCACATATCAAAGTGGTATAAGTAATTCAAAGAGTAAAAGGTAAATGTTGAAGACCCATAAGGGCATGTTACACCATGTATATATTTGTATAAGAGTCAAAAGATATCCCTCCAAGAAAATTCAAGTCCTCTCCATGAAACGACATCATCAAAGAAGAAATTCCAAAGAAAGAAAAGTCAAGTCGGCCTACAGTCCTCAAGTCGTCCTAAAGAAGAGACAATACTCTATATATAGAGGTTGTTTTCTCCTCCAACGACAGGATAAAATCACCTCTGAAATCAGTGAGAAAGAAGACGAGTTAAGGGTGAAGGGAAAGTGAATAAAATAAATCTCCAATGGATTGAAGAAAGAGGAAGAAACACCAAGCCTTGGAAGTCTGTTCTAAGGGTGAACTACAATCACACATGTGAGAAAAGGAGGGCTATCTATGGTCATTACAACAATACTATTGTAGTCTCATATCTCTCATTGTTTGGGCTATCAAACTAGGCCTATAAGGCACCTCTCTCAAGCAAAGAACAAGCTCACTCAAGTGAGGAAGAAAGGAAGAATCTAGCATAATAATCTTGAAGGAATCCTCCCACATGTGTGAGAAACTAGGGTTGCACTATAGTCATAACAAGTCTGCAACTACACATCAAGAAGGATCTTGGTTGGACAAGAGAAGGAAGGTATCTTTATAGGTGAAAGACTTCACTAAGGATCAAATATATGTATCTCTTCTATAGCTAGCATAACAAGGACTATCACCAATTACCAGAAGAACGAAGTGCCAAGAGAAGGAGGACGAAGTATCGGGGAATGAAGTGCCAGAAGAAGGAAGGACTTGACTTGTGCTTGGAGGATACTATTTTTAAGCTCTAGGGTTTTTCATTGATTAATAGAATCTTCAATAAGAGAAATTTATGAAAGGGATTTCCTCTATAAGAGAGAGAGGTTTTTCCCTGTAAGAGAGCCAATACCTTGTGTTCTTGTTTCTTATGTTTTAGTAGTAGTTTGATGAAGTAATCACACATACACTAATAATAAAAGAAGAAGATCAAGCTAACAAGAAAATTGAAAAAGTGCTTCAAAAATTGTTATCAAGTCTGGAAGAATCCTATTATATCTAATTGCCTTATATTCTTCAACAAGGCATTAAGGCTTTGTAGCAGACATTGTGTAGAGAGGGAGGGGGCCTTCTAACTGGAAAATCATGAGGCATATTTCTCCAGAGTCTAGTAGTTTTGGGAGATGCTTGTTTGTCATGGTTGCTTCCAGCGAACAAGTGTTCATAGAGTCATGAGAGAGGAGTATTTCTATTTGGTGTTGCTACTAGACTGTCATAGTGGTCAAGTCTTCTAGCTAGTGGGTGCTAGCTCTTCCACGTAAAAAAATTGTTCAACACTTAATAGAATATTTGAGTAGCAGTAGTAGTGGGTGGTTTTTTCCATGGAGAGAGTTTTCCACCAGAAACACTTTTTTCTCTCTTATGTGCATGCATTGATATTGTTTATGGTGTTTTATCTTGAATTTACATGCTCTTATCTATTGATGTTATACTTGTTTCATAATTTTTGCTTATGGGTTACTGAATATTGTGTTTTGGTAAAAGGCAACAAAATTATATAATTACAACCACTACTGATTCACCCCCCCCCCCCCCCCAAGTAGGAGGCTATTTCCAACATGTATATGTATGGTTATGCACCTATTTAAAAATTGCAAATTCCCATTCAAGCTTATGTGTAATGTCACATTGATTCACTCAATAATGGTTTAATGGTTGTTGTTTTATATAACTAGAAAATGTATCCACCCACCTTTAAAAAAACCCATCAATACCTTTAAGTCCTAGCAACGCTTTAGGTGAGACCGTGTTCCCTTGCATAGGATTGAAAACACTAGCAAAAATCTAGACAACAACTGAACCCTTTTGTTGGCCCCTAAAGCAGAACCCTAATCTCTATAATATTTTTGCCAACACTTATCCTAGTGTGATAAACTTTTTTTGGAGGTAGTATCTTTGTCTAACAAACTTGTTAACTAATAGTATTGGATATCGATACATCAAAAGAATTATCGAATTCCATATAACCAAAGTATTGATATGGTCAAGCTCTATTTGAAAAACCTCTGTTGATAGAAATTTTCCCACTGGAAAACTATCTATTGACTAATAATTTTATCATAGTAACCTCAAGAAATTGTAAGGTTTCCATACTATATGGGACTTTATGATATATTTAGATTGCAATATCTCCAAATTGCATGTTTGGAACCTCTCGTAATGGAACCTTTCAATCAAGTGAATTGAGGCAGATACACTTGGACATCAAGGTTTTAAGCAGTAAAGAACCATGCTACTAGAAGAATAAATGCTAGGGTTGGAACCACTCTTGGAACTATGTGTGTTGCATATTTCTCTTTTGGTTGAAAGGAAGTAGATCTAGCTTGATTCCTAACACTAATTGTACATGAGAATCGGGTTTATTGAATATCTCTACAACCTTTTAACTAAGTCCCAAATAAGGAGGTGTTATATGGAAATTAATTTAGGTACTTCGTTGTCAAGTCATCTTTCATAACTAATAGTCACCTAAACCCATAATAACTTTGAAACTAAGTTAATTTCATGATATTCATTAATTGATAAGAACACAATAGGTGAATTTACTTTGTACTTTGTATACACAAAGAAGACTAAGGCATATTAAAATAAATAGATACTAATATACATTTCATAATAGAGGGATATATTCTCTACATTAATATATAATGTATACATATAAGTTCATAGCAGGTAGAGACACTCTAGAGCTTAGTATGGGAGTGATGTTATAATGGTGTAAATTTATGTTTGTAAACATTTAACTAGTTTAATTAAAAAATAATAGATACTAATATGAAGGATATGTGTTGTGTATGAAAATGAGTGGAAACATATAGATATTGGCTCAATTAATAATGAATAATAAAATTCAATTTGTTATATTGTATTTTATTTTTATTATTAAAATTACCAACAATTTTTAAATAAATAAAATCATAATCTACATATCACATTAAAATATATAACATATAAATAGTAGCTATAAATTAACAACCATTTATCATATAAATTTAAATAGTAATTTTGTAAACATAATTAAATTTAATTAATAAGCACACAACTTAATACTTACAATAAACTTAAAATATGACAAGATTTTTAACCACAAACTCCGCCAACTTTACCATGGATAATTTTAACTTGTAAATAGGCTATATTATAATACTATGGACCAATACCATGGCTTATCAATACCACATTCAGAAAAGCCATAAATCATTTCACAATCAAAATATTTTATTTTAGTTTAATTTTATAACATTTTTTTAATTAAATATAAACGAAAAAATGTTATAATTACTTTTGAGATATATCTAAACCCTTTATCCTCATTAGTAGATATTTCAAAGAGATAAAATCAAAATTTTATTGCAATTAAAAATGATAATACTTTTATATATAAAGATGTGAAATTTATATAATATAATAATATTAAGAATCATGTAGATCTCTACAAAACGATAAGATAATGAAAAAAATTTACACTTTTGAGAAATTTAAGTAGCTCTTATTGTTTAAATAGATCCTCAATTAAAATGAATTTATGTTGATTTTATATATATAGTAATGTAAAAAATTTTAACCATAAAAACAAGACTGCCAAAAAATAAATAATAATGAAAGTCTTGAATATAGAAAATTTTACAAAGTTATAGATTTAAATTATATTAACGATGATACATATAGAACAAATAAAGTATTTTTTTTGGTTGACACTAAACTATTTATGGGTGTTACCAGACCGAAGCCCCCTTTTATTTATTTATTTCTCATCTTGTGTACATCTTTATCCTGGATCCAATTTTTTTTTAATATTTTTGGTTGACACAAAAGTATTTAGAGGTGTTACACGAACGAAGCTTTATTTATTTATTTATTTCTCATCTTGTGTACATTTTTATCCTTGAATCCAATATTTTTTTATTCAAAACATTTCTAAATTATTTTTATTTTGTTAGATTTTAGTTATTTATTTTTTTTGTTTTTATATATTTTTTAATTTTTTTATTTGATTTTAAATTATTTTATTGTATTGAGAGATACATTTACAATCCAATACGAACAAGATGTGTAATTTTAATGTCTACTCAATTGGGAGTTAGCATGTGTTATTTTAATTTATAATTAAAAAAAAAACATTGCTCCAAACTATATATATATATATATATATATACACACACATTATTATATACACACACACATAATTATTGTTAATAGAATCTTTGAAATTCCTAAATACACAAGCTAAAGAGGTGATCAATATGATCAAACTCAATTTAATAGAAGGAATTGAAGAGAACCCATGGTGTTGGAGATATAACAACCTATTCTCTGACATTAACTTTGAAAGATGATTGAATTTCTAGAACATTCAGTCAATTTGAGAAATATGGGTCTAGTGAAACACAATTTGTAGTGGAAATTCAGGGATTATAAAGTACTCAACATTGGTCTTGACCTTGAGATGTGGCATGTGTGTCCATAGGGAATTTTCTATGCATGAGTGAAAAATTTCTTTCTCGATGTTCGAAGAGTGACTAGAAAAAATAAATAAAAACATGTTTTAATTAACTTATACAAAGATGTATGACATTCCATGGGACCATGGTTAGAATTTGATGGGAAAAAATCTCATCAAAAGGCATTTAGAATGTTTTTTAGGTTTAAAAATTTTGTATACCCATTTACTATGATGTTTGTTGAAGTTTACAAAACATATTTTAGATGGTTTATTATTTTCTGAAAAAATTATTAATACACTATGTCAAGTTTTCCATTTAGGCTAGGACCTATCACAATGTCACCTCTGGAAAGTAGAATTTCTGTAGATCCACAAGCTCATGCAATTTACTAAAGCACATGACAATAATCTACTTCTACTTTCATCCAACGGAAGCTAATAGACTGATGAAAACAATATGAACAAGAAGAAGACAAATCAATGGAACATAACACAATATTTTTTCCTAGGGAAAGCCACAACTCAAAACCTCACCTATCTATATTGTATTAAATCAGAAATATGAGTGAAGATACAAAGTTTGTTCTCACAAGAACAAGAAGAAGACAAATCAATGGAACATAACACAATATTTTTTCCTAGGGAAAGCCACAACTCAAAACCTCACCTATCTATATTGTATTAAATCAGAAATATGATTGAAGATAGAAAGTTTGTTCTCGCAAGAACAATCCCATACAAGTATGCTCAACTCTCTACATCACAATCCCTCTATTAGCCAACACTTAGCTAATTTCCATTTCCTTCCAAGACCCTGTTTCCTAGTGCAATTCCTAGGATGAACAGACTGTATTTAAAGGGAATTTACGCTTCCAAAATTGTGCAATCCAAACATAGGTCCTTCTCTGATTGCATGCATGATATTTAAAACTTAGTAAATCATACAACCAATAGTATGTTGCCCTTGCACTATATTCTCAACTGGGTCTTTCTCTGAACTATCGTGCATTTGTTTCTCATGAGGGAATCTTCAGTTAGCCAGAGTAAGACTTGTCGATGCACTAGTGCACCAATTGACTGTTAGTCCTCTATTAGTTCCACAAATATTTAGAACTAATTTGACTGACCATAACTCAGTAAACTATGTTAATCTAATTACAACTCAAATAAACTCATTTTAGACCCCTAAAATCTAGGGAGAACATATATGTGACTACAAAAAGACTTCCAACTCGAAATTCCTAAGCTAATTAAGTTAATTAAACTTAATTAACTATTTACAAGTTTCTATGAGAATAGAATTCGATTTTAATTCTCAATTTAATTCAAGGAAAAATTAAACTAGAATTTCTTGTTTCCATTTCTCAACACTTCTTCTTAACAAGAAAGGGGTTATCAGCTACCCCTATGTTGTCTCTATGAAACTCGAATTTGTATTTTGACAGTTCCTTTGTCAAAATGTCAGAATCTTTCTCCTCCATGGGAATGTACTCTAACAACATGATCTGCCTCAATAAACAAAATTTGAGATGATGATAACGAATATCAATGTGCTTGGACCTATCATGAAAACTAGCTTTTTCGGAGAGTTTGATACAAATCTGATTATTGCAGTAAATCACTGTTGGATCCATCTGTTGACAAAAGAGACCAGTCAGGATCTTCCTCATCTAGATGGCCTCACATGCCACCTGACTTGCAGCCATGTACTCTGCCTCTGCCAAATTGAGTGAAACTAATCTTTGTTTCCTACTGTACCAAGAAACTGTCGCTGACCCAATACTGAAAATCCCTCCTGATGTGCTTTTCTGGTTAGATGGAATTCCTACTCAATCTACATCCATGAAACCTTGAAGCTTCACTCCCTCTATCTGTCTATACCATAATCCATACTGAGTAGTGCCCCTGAGTTATCTCAATACATGCTTTATCGCCTTCCAGTACAACTTGGTAGGCCTAACCATCGGTTCACTAAGTTGGTTAACTGCATATCATAAATCTAGTTGTGTGTTCACTAAGTACATGAGTGGAACCACAATCTACCTGTAAATAGTAGCTTCCACTACCTCTCCCGAAGTAGCATCCTCCTTCCTCTAATTACTAGCTAGAGGAGTCTCTATAGGCTTTCAACTCTCCATGTGGAACCTCCTAAGTATCTCACTGGCATACTTTCCTTGAGACACAAACAACTCCCCATCACCCTACCATACTTCCATGCCTAGAAAGTAATGAAAGAGCCCTAATTCCTTCATCTCAAACTCTTTTGCAAGGTCCTCCTTGCAATATTTGATCAGTTGATCATCATATTTCAGTATGAGATCATAAACATAAAGTATAATGATCAACATTTTACCTTCCACCACTATGTGGTACATGTTCGCATCCACTTCTCTCTTCGTGAAGCCCAACCTGGTGAAGTAGTTGTCTATCTTAGTGTACCAAGCATGAGGTGGTTGCTTCAGTCCATACAAGGCTATCTTGATCTGTCACACATGCAAATCACGGTCAAAGGTTTCAAACCCTTTAGGTTTCTCTATGTACACTTCTTCCACAATCGTGCCATTAAGGAAGGATTTCCTTACATCCATTAGATTTATCTTCCACCCCATCTGTGATGATAGTGCTAATATAGATCTTATCGATGAGTACCTTGCAACATGAGCAAAGGTCTCATCATAGTCAATCCCCTCTACCTGTGAAAAACCACGGGCCAAAAATCTAACCTTATTCTTATCCACACTACCATCTGTAGCTTGATTTACCTTGTACAACACGGGAGCTCTCCATGGACTTATCTTGCGGTCTCAAGACCACATCCCAAACACTGTTACAAACTATGGAGTCATACTCCACCATAGCGTCAACCCAAATTGGATGTTGCACTGCTTCCTCAAAGGAATATGGCTCTGTCACACACATCCCCTCATAAGAGCCATGTATACCTCCTATGTTTGCGTTGTGATGTGGGTGCTCCCACATTCTCTCTAGCATACGACAAAAATATATTCGTCTCTCTAGTGTGATTTCTCCCATCTTTGAAGACTCTACCTGAGTGGATGTATCCACTCCTGAATCCTCTACATGTGGTTCATCCACATCAATTTTAGGCTTCTAAACCTTATAAGCTAAAAGCACCTCAACTGCATGTAGTTGAATCTCCCTCTCAAGGGAAACTTGTGTGGCCTTCTCCTCATCGAATCTAAGATCCCTGCAAAACACTGTTATCCTATTGGTCGGCAAGTACACCTAATAGTTGTGAGGTGTATCAGTGTACCCCAAAAAGATCCCCAACTCTTCTCTCGTCTCAAGCTTCCTCCATGCATATTTGATCACATGGAAGTATACTAATGACCCAAAAATCCTGAAGTGACCAACATCTGGCCTCTTATCGGAATAAGCCTCCTCTAGTGTCTTCATCCTAAGTATCTGATGCCGGCTACGGTTCTGAACATAAACCATTGTGTTGCATGCCTCAGCCCACAAGTGTAGTGGGAGACCTTGATCATGCAACATCGCCCTTATTGCCCCTACTATGCTTCTATTCTTACTCTCGGCCACCCCATTCTGTTGAGGGTTAAGGGGTGCTGTCAACTCTTGTTTAATCCCTTTCACTGCACATAAGTTCTTAAATTTGTTTGAGACATACTCACCACCGTTATCACTCCATAGAGCTTTAACCTTCTTGCCCAACTTTTTCTCCACCAATGCTTTAAACTCACAAAACGTTGTGAAGGTTTGATCCTTTTTCTACATAAAAAATATCCAACATTTTTTAGAAAAGTCATTAACAAATATAACATAATACCTGTGTTTGGTTGTGGATGCTATTGAGAATGGTGCAGACACATCTGAATGGACTCACTCTAGAATAGCTTCCGCTCGACTGTCTCTATCGTGAAAGGAAGAATTTGTGTATTTACCCATAGTACACCCCTTGCATGTCTCAACTTGGTCTAGCATACCTTTGGGGAAACGGTGCATATTTGTTGCATGATCTTCAAAGCCCCATGATGCAAGTGGCCCAATCGCCTATGCCAGAACTCACCAACATCTCGGCTTTGCACCATCTATACTTTCGTGCTGAAAGCCACACAATCTTCTACCTCTAGCTTATAGAGATTCTTCACCTAGATCCCTATCTTCTTTACTTGACCTGTGGCTATGTGTCAAAGGAACACCTTTCCTTTTGAGAAGATCACATCATAACCTCTATCCTCAGGTATGGTAATGGATACCAAGTTCTTCAACCTGGGCATATACATTGCATTCTTCAAGGTGAGTGAAGGTCCTTGCTCCCTCTGAAAAGTAACTGTGCCCAATCCAGTAGCACTATACCTCCTGCCGCCACCCATTTTGATATGCATTTGGAGATCTTTCTCCTCCAAGTCACTGAATAACTCCTTGTCACCAGCCATGTGCAATGAAGCTCCACTGTCTAAGTACCATACACTTTCCATCATTGATGACACTATGCATGCAATGAGGGAAAAATCCAATTCGAATTGAGAGGCCAAAGCCTCACCCGTCGCTCCTCCTAAGTACATCTTCTTGGACTTATTGAGTGGAAAATTTGTAGAAAAATGACCCAGCTCATGAAAATGAAAGCACTTAACTTTTGTCATGTCTTTATTCTTACCTCCATGGCAAGAATCTGGTTTGGAATAGGAAGCTTTCCCTTTTCCCTTCTTTGCCTTAGTCTTTAAGGCACAATTATTTTCATCATAAGTCTTTGATAAAGAGCTATCCTTGGTGTTCCTCCTGATTGCCTCCTGCATCAAATCTGACCATATTCGTTCCCGATTTGGTGGCTTCTCCCAACCATTGAAAGAATCCTGATAACTATGCCAACTCTTTGGGAGTCCTAGAAGAGCAAGACTCACCATATAATCCTCGACAACTATGATTCCAAAACTTCCAAGTTCATCACAACATTGAGTGAACTTGGTCAAATATCTTGGAATAGTCTCATATTTCTCCATTTTGATTTTTCATAGTTTGTCCTTCAGTGCCAATTTCCTTTGGTCATTGTTGTTCTAATACAAGTCCGTAAATTATTTCCACATAGCATACAGGGTTTTCTTTCCATGGAGACTCAAGACAATGTGGTCTCGAACTCCCTCAAATATTATCCATCTCACCTTTGTCACACACTTCTTCCATTCAACTAGATTTTGTGCATCCGATGCTTCTGGCTTAGGAAAGTCTTGATCAACAAATTCCTTCAAGCCATTATCCTCCAACAAAATCTCCATTCTATATAGTTTGAGTTGCCTTCCAAGGCATACTCAAGCCACAAACCATAGAACATTGTTTGAAGTATGTATTACAAATTCAAATTTCACCTTTAACCCAAAACTCAAAACTTTCAAATCTCCTCTAGTATATTGAATTCAACTCTCATACCATGTAGAATTTTCTATAGATTCACAAGCTTAGGCAATTTACTAAAGCATGGGACAAGAATCTACTTCTACTTTCAACTAGCAGAAACCAATAGATCGATGAAAGCAATATGAACGAGAATAAGACAAATCAATGACACATAACATAATAAGTTTTCCTAGGAAAAGCCACAACTCCAAACCCCGCCTATCTATATTGCATTAAATAAAAAATATGAGTGAAGATACAAAGCTTGTTATCACAAGAACAATTCCACACAAGTATGCTCAACTCTTTGCCTCACAAGCCCCGCCTATCTATATTGTATTAAATAAAAAATATGAGTGAAGATACAAAGCTTGTTATCACAAGAACAATTCCACACAAGTATGCTCAACTCTTTGCCTCACAAGCCCGCTATTAGCCAACACTTAGCCAATTTCCACTGCCTTCCAAGCTCCTATTTCCTTGGGTAATTCCTAGGATGAATAACCTGTATTTAAAGGGAAATCATGCTTCGAAACTACACAATCCAAACATAAGTCCTTCTGTGATTTCATGCATGATATTTACAACTCAGTAAATCATACAACTTTTAGTACAATGTCCTTGCACTCTAGTCTCAATTGGGTCTTTCTCTAAATTGACATGCATGAGTTTCTCATGAAGGAATCTTTAGTTAACTGGAGTAACTCTTGTGGATGCACCAATTCACCAACTTACTATTAGTCATCTATTAGTTCCACAAACAGTTAGAACTAATTTAACTGACCACAAGTCAGTAAACTGAGTTAATCTAATTATGACTCAAATAAACTTACCCTGGACCCCAAAAATTTAGGGAGAACATATACATGACTACAGAAAGACTTCTAACTCAAAATTCCTAAGCTAATTAAGTTAAGTAAACTTAATTAACTATTTACAAATTGCTATAAGAATATAATTCAATTTTAATTCTGAGTTTGAATTTCTTATTTCCATTTCTCAAAATAAAAAACTTTTACGTGTACATTTTTTAATATGTTAATTTGTGATTATACTTACACTACATTACAATGTTAAATATATTTAAATTCTATATTACCTTCTATAATATTATTTACAATAAATGTTATATATTATATTACGTTAAAATATTCATTAACCTATAATCACATTTAAAATGTAATTATTATTACATGTTTTAATATAATATAATTAGTTACAACATATTACGTTACAATGTTAAATATATATAGGTTAAATATATATTTACGACTTAGTTGATACTATGCTTGTTTTTAAATACAAAGCTTGAGATCAATGGTTTTAAGATTTTATAATATTTTTAAATTAATGACATAAATTTAATTAACACTTTTAAATTAATGACACCAGCGCTTTAAACCAGCTGGTCGTATAAAAATGGCACCTCTCTAAGAGGTTAATAGGTTAATAGCCATATTCGTAAATTTCACTTTACAGCCTGTCATAATTTTTTTCATTTTAAATTATGCTTTTAATTCACTCACAAGTAACAAGTTTAGGCACGTTGTTATAAATTAAATTCTATCATTATTTTTAAATATTTTTTTGAATTCACTTACAAGTTACCATGGCTAGCAGGGTTAGCTACGTTGTTTCGAATGGGATAGTTTATTTGATATTTTGAATTTTATTATGTGTAATAATTAAATTTTTGAATCTATTAGGTTTGTTGCTTATTTATGTTCATGGAAAAATAAATATATAAGTAATTTTTTTTTTTTTTAATTTTATAAAATTATAGACTTATTCTCTTTATTATATATTTTTAATATTTAAGTTTAATTTTTATGAATGTAAATTAATAGTGTGAAAATGCATGTATATATCAGTGAGTATTAGGAGTGGTGTATTTTGTTATTATTTATTGTCTAGAATTGGATTTTTTTTTGAAACATATCAAAACTTCTTTTGGGCTATCTAAATAAGTAGTTTGCGTTAACATTTTTTATTCATCATGTGTACAATTTATTATTAGTAGCTAAAGCTAAGCACTTATTATCGTCACGAGTGATGAGATTTGATGGTTAGGTGGTGCTTGATTTGTTCCCTTGACAAGTTCTAGATTGTTGTTTGATATTGGATAATATTGGGTGATTAACCCATAAGGTGTAAACCAATTGGTTTGTATGGGGTTTAGTCCCAACCATATCACAGGTTCAAACCTTATAGGGAGGGGTTGAGGATGGAAGCTACATTTAGGGAATTAAACTTCCCATGGGGTGTCTAGGCTCGCCCAAGCCTCACACGATCCTAGTCATAATCATCCCATTGTGGGTGGATTCATCTTCTTCCATCCAATAAATGGGCTAGCCCCAACCTAGGCTCAACCTAACCACAAAAAAAAAGTTTGGTTGAATCTTATGGGTTTGGTTGTAGTGAGAGTTGGGTTAATTTGATATTGACTATCTAGAAAAGCTATGATAATTTATAATATGTGAGCACCTGGTGGTCATGACACCTACTCCTTGTTGGGGAGGGGGGGGGGGTGGGGCGCGGGGGCGGGGGTCGGGAGGTAAATTGCATATTTAAGCCACGATAAAAGTCGATCAAAGTTATTTAGGGAAACATGTGTGTTATCATTAGTTATACTTTGATTGATTAGTAATTTAAATTTTTCATGAAGACTAAACTTGTTGGTCTGAGTGTGGTTTAGATCACACCATATTTTAGTTCAAATTTTATGGTAGGGGTTGAGGATGGAAGCCACTTTTGGGGAATTAAATTATTGCAAGGGGTATCCAAGTTCAATCGAGCTTCACACAATCCTAGTCGCACCGAGAGATTCTCTCTAGCCCAATATGGAAGAAATGTTGTAATGTAATGTTATGTTATGTAAACATTTTGACATGGTAAAATTACACAAAAATAAAAATAAAAATAAAAATTATATTTATTGACTAATTTTTTTTTGCTCAGTCAAATAACATAAAAATAAATCAATAAATATAATTAATAATTAAACCAACCTAGATCCATCCATCTGAAGTCTAGATCTATCGAGCACTGAGAGGAATCAAACCTTATCCTATCATGTGATGTAAACTTTTTGATGCGGTCAATTTACATAAAAAAAAAAAATAAATAAATAAATAAACTAACTACTTCCATCCAATAGACAAAGTGACCCCAACCTAGGTTCAAGCTAATAACCATAAATGTGCATGTGTGTGTTTTCTTTCTTTGAGCTACCTCCTCAAATGCAAAAGTAATAATGATAACACAATGGTGTGTTCGTTCTTATGACATACATAGGTAATCTATATCAAATTATCGTGTCTTTTGGTGAAGACACTATTTGTAGTTTTTTTCTAGAGACATCAACAACATTTGATCTACAACAAATCATTATATAATATAAATATTATATGCCTCTACCAAGATTTATTGCATATCTTAGACTAAAATCAACCAATATCATTTTTACCTAAGAAAACACACAACAAATCATTCTATGATGTACTTCTCCTCTACTTTGCATCAAGGTGGTTTTTAATTTAAAATCAACCGGTCATTCTTCTAATTTGTTTTAAGTTTGAAATTATAACAAGATTACCAAATTAGACCCCATTGCATGGTCAACTGTGTATAATTTTTTTGAATAAAACTTACAAGAAAGTACTTTTGATCTTTGACAATAAATTTTAATCTTAATTTGATTGTAAATTTGGTTATTGAGAAATTTTAATACAAAAAATAGATTTTCAAATAAAAAATATGCTAGCATTATTAATTATAAAGAAACAATAAGATTCAAGATTCATTAAGTCATTTGTGCATTATGGTTATTTTGTTTTTTTTCCTTATTTTGTTTTTTCTTATGGTTAATTTTTTGTATGTTATGGTTATTGAATGATTTTTTTTAATCAAAACATTATTGCTGAAGGGATAATTTATTATCAAACTTAATTATTGGAGGAAAGCTTTTTAAACATAAACAAATCCAAAACGTCTAAAAAAATTGTCTAATCGGTAAAGAAGAATCCAAATTCCAACTATGCATGGGGCATGAACCAATAGTAAAATCTAAGAAACAGAGTCAGTTGCTCCTATGAAGATAATGTGATGACCAATACATGGGGATATATGCAGCATGTGCTATGGTATCTAGGAAATAGTTTGATGAATAGAAATATACACAACATGGAAATAACGCTTCACTAGATCATAAGGAGTCCTTTCTTCTATGTGTATATGTAATTATGTATCTCATTTGATTGTCTATTTTGTATTTCATTTGATTTCCAGGTTTCTTGTTTTGGTTTGGGATGATTTTTTTGTGTGGAGTGGGGTCTTCTTTGAAGGATTTCTAAGCCATGGTCTACCCAAGGTTTTGGGGGAATATTTATTGATCACATTTGTTTGAAATGTTGTGGCCATTTGGTGAAATCATAAATTCGAATCACGATATTAAATTTGAATTGTTAGTTCTAGGAAATTCGAGTGGCTCAAATGTTTTTGCAAAATGCTAACTTTATTTACTCAATTAGAAACACATTTTAAATAAAATAAATTACATTACAATAAAATAAAATTTCCATATCCTAACTCAACCTAAAAAATGAAAGTTATACAACCCTAATTGTTTCGCTATATTCTAACTCAATCTCCCGAAAAAAAAAATTATACAGCCCATGAAGAGTAATACTAATGTGCATATTGGTTAAGGATAAATTTTATAATTTTTTCAATTGGAATGGGGTCTTACTTTGAACACGTTTCTGATAATTTAAACTCAAAGTTAGTAAATTCATATAAAATATGCCGAAAAGAAATTAAGTAATGGGTTTGTAAACTACTAAATTATAAGCTACAATCCAATGGAATTCCAATTTGACAAACCATTTTGTAATCTTCATAATTCAAAATAGATCTAGAACTCCATTTAGTTGGCATATCCATCTTGGAATTTTTGTAGGAATATTATAAAATCTATGTAAGTGTTATTTTGATAAGGCTTCTGATGGATGATTTGATAAATGGATCATAAAAATGGATATTGATGGTCAACGAACTATACCGAATTGGAAAAAGCAAAGGTTTACACAACATAATAGTGAGAAAATGATCACCGCTTTATTTTATTCATCAAATAATAACTTACATTTATAGGCACACCTTAGAAGACTCTCGAATAAAATAGATCCTAATAATCTGGATCTCACATTCTAAAAATAGTAAAACATCTCAAATGTACTAATTACAACAACAAAAAACTCCTCAACTATGTCAACTATGAAGAAACCTAGTTTGAAAAATAAGACAACTAAGTGGTGGTTGGAATTACTTCCTCCAAAACTGCCCCCTTAAATACAATGACAAACATTTCAAAAATTAGAAAGCTACAACTAAATACAATGTCACTTACAGCTTGACAAAAGAAATTTAAACTAAGATGCATGTTGGTCTAAGTCTCGACAAGGCTTATAAATATGACTAAATATTTCATTTTGAATATTTTTGCTTCAATATATTGATGAAATTTCTTCTTGAATTTGTTGCTCCAAACTCTTTTTCTTTCAACCTATTTTGTCTTCTTCCTACTCCATATCGTGAAGTATGGATATTGCTTCTTATTGAAACTGGGATGATGGCAATCCATTTCAACTCTTTTTTCAACAAGTTCACTTTTGTCATCAATATTTTCTTTTTCATTGGAAAACCCCCACATCAATCGATAATAATGTTTAATCTCTTTAGGACTCGAATATATGAAAATTTCATTAACTTTTTCATTTTCTACATCGTCCATGTTGCCTTCAAAATTCATTGTTGCAACATCTATGTTGACTTCATCAAAACATGGTGTTTCAAGTCATGCTTTAAGGAACTTTAATTCTTCTTGAAATTTTGTTGCTTATTTGTGGTTTCTTCTAACTTCTGCACATTAAGAAACATTCACGAGCTTTACAAAATCATCATAAATTTAGTTCTTCTCATTTTCCTTTATGTTGATAGTTTCCTCCATTTCTTGATGTCTGTCTTCTTCTACCAAATTCTCATTTTTTTTTCATTACAATATTTTTACTCAATTTCATCTTACTCATCCAGTTGATCTTCGACCTAGGTTACTACTCCATTGAGAAATTCATCTATGAACCTCTTTTCTTACAAGATTTAGAACCAAATTTCTCTTGAAAGTTGTTCATTATCATATTTCACGTTAACTTATTAAATTCCTTCACTCTCTTTGCTTGTAACCTTCTCTATAATTTATTTTGGTGACTCTTTAGACATCTTACCCTCCCTCACATCGTACTTCATCTCTAGGATATCACAAAATACTTTTGTGATTTTTACTTTGCCAAATTCATTTAAAATGTTAGAAAGAATATTTTCATCCATTGATGATATAATAAGATATAATTCTCTTGATCCTTTCCTCTTATCACAAAGGTTAACAAAGTTTTCTTGAACATAATGCAATAAATTAGCTAAAATTTAATTCTAACATTTCATTTTCCCAAGATTCATAATTTATATTTGAAAAACATCTTAGAATCGACATTAATCATTTCAATATTTCATCTATTTTTTCAAAATTTTCATTGATATGGTCTTGTTCTATGTTTTGATCCTTGGGTATGGTTTATTATGCCGGAAAAACTCCATATTTTTTGTGGCTTCTTCCTTTTCATTCTCTCTCCTAATTTTCTTAATTTCTCTATGTAATTTTTTGCATCTCCTTTGCCGACCCATGACTATTGTGCATTCTTCCTTTATCTTCTTTATTTTATTTTTCACAACAGTAGGAGGAATATGAAATATGTTGAAAGTGATAGCTTGGTCTTCTTTCAAATCCAGAAAATGATCAGCTCAAAATTCAACAATGTTGTGGTAGAAATATAGAACATAATCACATGTAGATTGATCTCAACCACTTGCAATATCCTCTTGCAGATCCCAGCCACCAAGAAACTGCACCAACAAATCAATCCAGATCACACCCTCTATAACAATTTATATCTAGAACATATATCCCAGACCTTGACCAACCTTCCTTTGATACCAAATTGAAAAAAACTAGAGTTTTACATTGTGAAATAGTGAGAAAATGGTCAAAACTTGATTTTATTCATCACATAATAGCTTACATTTATAGGTACACCTTAGAAGACTCTTAGATAAACTAGATCCTAATACTAAACCTAGATCCTAATAGTAGATCTATATCTCACTAAAAATAATAAACCACCTTAAATGTACTAACTATGACAAAACCAAATACATTTTGAAAACTATGAAGAAACCTGTATTGAAAACTAAGACAACTAAGTGGTGGTTGGAATTACTTCTTCCAACATACTATGCCTCAATAAAAATATAGTTTTTTAGCATAATGTTTGCATTGATGTCAAATGAAAGAGGTAGATAGATGCATGGTGTGTCAAGCTCATGGTGAGTCCCATGGTTTCGATAGTCTTTGGTAGGGAATCATCATAGTAACAAGATTATTGAAGAAGCTAAAATAGTATATCTATGATAGTTAGGGATTCCTAGGGTTTTAAGGCATTTCAACCTTAGGAGTATAGCTCAAATTCTCTTTGAGATGGAATAACTGGATAGTGCCCAGAAAGTGGTTTCCAATGGTGTAAAGGAGTCCACAAATGGCCTCTTAGATTACAAATTATTTCCAGTTAAATCTTAAGTGCCTCCAAAGTTCATGTGGTAGAGCTAATTATGTAGAAGGGTCAAAGTGGTAACCAAGTTTGGTGCCTTTTACCAAATACAATGGAGTTGCTAAAGGAGAGTTGGGTGGATGTGGGAAGAAAATGAAGTAGCAGGGATATTTTTGATTGGGTGATGGTGGAACCCATTTTACACAAAATCCTTGTTATGCTCTTGACCTGCGAGAAGATGCCAGAATACCAAATATGCGAAGAAATAGAACCCAGAACACAGGAAAAATGAGAAATAACAGCATGTATTTTATTATTCAGAGACGAAATCAATGTTCACTTGCCTCTTCGAGGGGGCAACCTCTAATAGAGCAGGGCTCGATTATAGAATAAGACACAACGCTCCTCAATGGGGAGTCTCTATCCTTTATATAAGATTCATACATGTAATACCATGGGTCAGTACCATGGTTCTATTAATACCATCTATCTAATACCATGGCCCATTTGCAATTAACTATGGTCCCTTTCTTTAAATGTGGGTCATCCACTTACAATTATTAATATGGGCTTTATTGACTCTTTAACTAACTATAACTATGACTCGGCCCTATTACATAAATAAGGGGGTTAGGGTTGGACCCTAACATGCCCTCCCCCATAAAAACATCCTTGTCCTCAAGGTTGAAGCTGCAGAAACTGTTGAAGAATAGTTGTTGGTTCGTAGATTGCATCTTTTGGAGACGTTTATTTCCACTTGACGAGGACTTCCTTGATCATGCGGCTACACAAGTACCATTCTCGCATGTCAAGATCCTATTCAGGTTGGAGCCAGACTGAACCTTCTTCATCCAATTCCGGTAGACTGGTTTGAATTCTGAAATTGTTCCCTAACACTTTCTTGAGGGATAAGACATGGAAGACGGGATGGACTTTTGTATTGGGTGGCAAGGCTAGCTTGTAGGCTACGTCTCCAATGGGTTGAAGTATTTGACATAGTCAATAGAATTTTGGAGATAATTTCTGAAGACCCTTTCCTTTGAGTGATGTTTTCTTGTATGGTTGTAGCCTCAAGAATACATGATCCCTTTCTTGAAATATGCGCTCTGAACAATGTTGGTCTGCCTATCGCTTCATGCGATTATGAACTTGATGGAGATTATCTTTGAGGTGGGTGAGCATGGTTGCACGGTTTTGTAGGAGTTGATCCACCGCTTGTACCTTAGAGCATCCAGGGATATAAGAAGTATGTGAAAGGGGGAGTTGACCATAAACTGCTTCATATGTAGTCATCTTGGTGGCAGCATGATAGTTAGTATTATACCACCATTCGGCTAGAGGTAACCACTGTACCCATAGATGTTTCTTTTCTAAAGTGAAACACCTAAGGTAGGTCTCCAGACATTTGTTGACTGCTTCAGTTTGTCCATCAGTTTGGGAATGATAGGAAGTACTGAGTTGGAGTTGGGTGCCTTGTAGCCTAAAACATTCCTGCCAAAAATTACTAGTGAAGATTGGGTCACGATCATACACAATGGAAGTGGGCATGCCATGCAATTTGAAGATCTGGTCCATGAAAGATTGAGCCACCAAAATGGGTGTAAAAGGGTGGGGTAGGGTGAAAAAATGAGCATACTTAGAAAGTTTGTCCACAACCACCATGATGACTGATTTGCTGCCTGACTTTGGGAGACCAGTAATGAAATCCATACAAACATCTATCCAGATTGAGGCAGGTACGGGCAATGGTTGTAGAGTGCCTGGGGACGTGATTATTTCTCGTTTGTGGTGCTGACACACATCACATTCAACATTTTTCCCACTGGAAAAATCATAATCTTTCATTAAAAGTTGAAAAATTACATGTTGTAGATGCATTTGCATATGCTGTAAGTTCTTCTACCACCTGTGGGTAGCTATGTAGTTGTTAATGTCTGATCAAAAATAACAAAAAACCATCACGCAGGATGTTCCTTACTATCTGTTATATATATAAACATATTGCCACGGAGGGCATCATGTATTTTGCATTTAGCTAATACAAAAAAGTTCAAAAAAGGGTCATAAACAGATTTGAATCTCATGGGCTGGCCGCCCTGTGATAGTGTGCATCTATATATGGTCGATGGTAGTACTGGTATGAATTTGTGCCTCGTTTCTCCTCGATCATCCACTCGCCTCTGGGAAGTGCCGAAGCCTCCTTGGAAAGTTGATCGACACTGCTGTTGTGCTCCCTGTAAGTATGTTGACAAGTGATGTCAATAAATTGTGCCTTCAGTATGTTAATATCATCCAAAATGTTGCTGAGAGTGTGTGTGTGGCAAGCTGTATTATTGTTGAACCAATCAATGATAATCTTTGAGTCACCGAATATATGAATATGCATGCAGTTTTGCCCCAATGCAAAATGCAAGAGATGACGAAGAGTGATAATCTTAGCAAAATTATTTGTGCCAGTTCCCAATCCCAGTTTTACTTTGTAGAAATGCTGATCATTGATGTATAATAGAAAGCCACCCCCACAACCCTGTTGTTGTGCTGAGCCATCAAAGAAAGCCCATGGGGTGCTATGATCGATTTGCGGAGGGTCACGCGGGCTTCTGTTCCTGGGCTGCGGCGGGTCAGGTAGCGCGTTAAAGGCAGATATTATGAGAGCAGCTACATGCGGCCACTTTGCAGGTTGGTCATAAAAAATCATACGATTTCGAGCAAGCCATAGATACCAGCATGTAATGATAGGCAAGCTTTGAAGCTTGGAATTTTTGTGGCGGTAAAACCAAGTTTTCCAGGTTCGAGTAATGTCATCGCCCTCCCATTTGCCTGTGTGTTGAATTTTTGTTGTAATGGATTGCCATAAAGCAGATATAGAAGAACAGTTTATGAACAAGTGTGCGCGTGATTCGGAGGATTGCTTGCAAAAGGTGCACCATGTCGGTCCATATACAACACGACGCATAAGGTATTCCCCCATAGGGACGACTCCTTTTAATATACACCAGAAGAATAGCTTTTGCCTGGGGGGAGCGGTGAGTTTCTAGACTGTGTTCCACCAAAAGGATATCATATCCAGAACCTTATGCGATATTAGTCTAAGGTAGCTCGACTTGGGGGTGTATACACCATTCCCCGAGTGATACCATATTAGTTCGTCCTGCCCCTGTTTGATCCTTATATGTGATTCAGATTAGGCATTGATATATTCCAACCAATCCTGATGCCAAAGAGGTGTAATATTGATTTGGATAGCAGATTTCCAGTGTTGTTCAAATATGGAAGAGTTTTGTGAGTCTGCAATGTCTGCCAGAACTTTTATCTCCTGTTAGTGAAGGTGCCGAATGAGGGATTCAGGTAGTATATGTCTACCTCCACTTCCAGACCAAGGATCCATGCCAATACGTGCTAGAGTTCCATAATTGACCCTCCATACCAGGGTGTCCCTGATGAGAGGCATAGAGTTTAGGAGTGCTTTCCAAACAGAGGATATGCCAGATTTTGGCCAGGTGGGGAGGTGAACCCAATCCAAAATATTTAGGGGCCAAATATATTTATGATATGAGATGTTGGTCCAGAGATTGTTGCCAGTGAGTAAAGTCCACCCCATTTTTGCCGCAAGTGCTTGTACGAAGGAAGGGAGATCTTTGAGCCCCCATCCTCCCCATTTTTTGGGGGTGGCAATCTTCTTCCAACCAACCCAAGAAAATATGCACTTTTCCTAATTCCCATTCCATAGGTACCTCTTGCAAGTTTGTTGTAGCCTGGCCAAGATGCTTCGCGGGATCCAGGCTAATGCCATCCAAAAGACCGGAGTGGCCTCTAGTACTGCTTTTACCAATACGAGCCTGCCAGCTCTGGAGAGATATCTATGGCTCCAAATGTTGAGTCGCTTCTCCAATTTTTCCACAAGCCAGATCCATTCAGTGATCTTAGAGCTGACAGGCTTGATTTGAAATCCCAAATATTTTAGACCGTGGTCTAATGGTTGGATGGTATATGGGAACAGCTGATGTGCCAGGTGAGATTCATGGATGGAGGTTCTAGATAATATGATGGATGACTTTGAGTGATTTGCAAGCATCCCAGTGGCAGATGAGAAAAGGTTGATAATGTTAGAGAAAGACTGAGAATCACGGATGCTGCCATCAAGGAAGATCATAACGTCATCCACAAAGAGTAGGTGGGTAAGGAAGCAGTCATCAGTAATCCTGAGGCCATTATGATCCCCATTTCTTTTAGCAGAGTCGATAAGCCGACTCAGGGCATCCATGACAATCAAGAAGAGGAGAGGAGATAGTGGGCATCCCTGTCTAAGACCACGATCAGAATGAAAAAACTGAGATGCAGAGCCATTTATTAGAACACTGAATGTAGGAGAGGTGATACAAGCCATAATCCAAGTGATGAAGTTTTGGGGGAATCCGAGATGTATGAGGATCATTTTGAGATAGAGCCAATTGACTCGGTCAAAGGCTTTGGCTAAATCAATCTTGAGGATGATGGCCTTGTGGTGCTTGTTCCATATAGAATGAAGAGATTCTTGTGCAGCACCAATAGCTTCATGGATCTGTCGATGTTCCAGGAAGGCAAATTGATGAGGAGCGATATGACGCGATAGTATAGGACGGATGCAATTTGCAATGATTTTGGATATGATCTTGTAGAGCACGTTACAGAGGGAGATGGGGTGATACTCATCAGAGGAGGAAGGAGAATCTGATTTGGGAATCAGGGCTATAAAAGTGGAGTTGATGGCATTGTACATGGATCCGGACACCCGAACATGCTCGACAAGGATGGTATTTGCCATTTTTGCTGCCTCCCCAATGGCAGATGTCTCTCCAAACCGAATGAATATATCCCTGGAAGTAGCTTTGACGCACTTATTCCTCTTCTTTCCCGTGCGCGGAGCTGATGGATGATCAACTAGAGGATCTGGAGAGCATTCCAGGGGAGTCGCCTTCGATGAACTGACCGTCACAGCAGGGGTCTCAAAACATCCAGAGGGGGAATGGCGGTAAGCAGAAGGCCCAGCCCTCGACGAAAGAGGCGGTCCGGACGATGTGGCAGCTAGGAATGAGGAGGACGGAGGGTGAGGATCAAAGGATGGCGACGGGGGGATAACAGATGACAGGAAGCGGAGAGTCCCCGGAGACAGAGGGGGTAGATCAAGGCTGGGGGATTCGAGAGGCAAAGTACCCTCAGGCTCATGAGAAGGGGAAGTAACCAGAATAGTGACCATCGGGGAGGGATGCGAGGAGGGAAACGGCGAAAGACTAGGGCCAGAAGACGACAAAAGAAACGACGGGCGATCAAGGATAACCTGCGATTGAAGAGGGTCTTCTGTATAGTCAACCTCCTGTTCCATTTCCATAACATCACTGACAGTAACAGATGCCATGTTGAAAAAGACAAATGGGCCTGAAAAGCCGGGCCAGGTAAACAAGTAAAACAGGTAGCAGATGCGTGGTTGTCCTCTGGGTGCACGGTTGTCCTCTGGCGTGAAGAGATAGGGTTTCTGAAACCCTAACCGAAACCCTCGCGGTCAGCTGCAGAGCGCTCCATCCTCATGCCCAAGTATTTTTCCCATCTTAGACAAATCCACATCACATTCAACTACAAAAGTAAGAATGTCATTTTTCATTCCTGTCCAAAGAAGGAATGATGAGTGCGAGCATAAATCTTCTGAAAACCTGAATGACCTGTAGTGGGAGATGAGTGCACGTCTGCCAAAATGCTGTAGATAAGGAGTAATGCTAGGGCGAATGACACTGGCTTCCATGAGTTCATTGATGATTTTTTCAATTTCAGTCTTTTGGGTGACAGGGTATCTATATGGGCACACATTCAGTGGTTGTACCCTTGGGACCAAAGTAATGTTATTATCATGTTCCCTGATGAGCCCCATAAATGGGTAATTATATGGGCTCATTTTGCCTCCTAACTTAGCTTAATCCACCATTCTCATTAGTTTATTGCATTTTTTTAATTATATTTATGCTAATAGAGTGAGTGGGTTAGTCATTATGCCATGAAGTCTATTGTGTGCTTTATGCTGATTTTTGGTCAATTTTGAGACAAAGTCAAAGGTTTAATGAGAATTTGGCAGCCAATATTCAAGGAAGACAAGGGAGAGGATTTATAGGAGGTTTTCCCCCTCATTTATGACTCCCTACTTTTAATCCTCCTTCAGAAAGCTCGGAGCACAAGTAGCCACATCGATGCATCAAAGAGGCAGTCGAGCAAGTGAAGGTTAACTGTTGTCTATCTCAAGTCCTGGAAGCCAAGCCTCCCTAATTTTAGGAGAGTTGTTGGGAGCTCCATTTGTATAAATATAGAGGCATAGGGCCTCAGTAGGTTGTTGGATGTTAGCCAAATTTTCTCACTTTTGTTGCAGCTTTTGCTCAGCTCATTTCGAGCTTACTTTTGTGGACAATTTCATGCAATGTGACTATTATTTTGATAATGGAGATGAAATATTTTCTAAGCTAGCACTGAGTTACCTCAGAGGGTTGAAGCTATTGGGTTATGGCCCAACCCAAGCTGCCCAACACCTATTTTTTATTTATTTATATATTTTGTTGCAGTTTATGAATTAGTTGCTATTAGATAGGTTTCTTCCTCGGTTAGAATAGGTTACTTTTGGTGATTTACATAGCTGTTTCCATTTCAGTTTGCTGAAGTAGGTTAAGTAGTGATAGGAAAATGATACAAATAGGCCATCAACATATTTCCTCCCTTTGGGGCCATGAACTGAGGCCAAGACCCTCTTGCTGCCATAAAAACACTGATTTTCCTTCTCCATGCAATTTCTAGTGTTGTGGTTTGGTTTAGAGGTTAATGCTTTGCTTCAGATCTATTTTGTTATGCTCATTTCTATTTTTGCAATAAATCTCCATTCATGCTTTCTTTTCCATATAGCATTGTTCAACGTTTTATTTTCCTAGATCAAAATTTACGTTAACATGAGATACAATTATGTTTTTTTGGTGCAGCTAGTTTCTTTGCTTGCTCAGTTTCAGTGTTTGATTTGTAGCTCTTTTGCAGTACCTCTCTGCTCATAATAAGTCAAAAAATCAGTCACCACCATCTCTCTTTGCTAAATGTTCCACAGGTCATTCACAGCCCCTCATAAATCTACCCTAATTTTCTGCACTTTTCTCATAAACTTTCCTCCCTTTCCTTGAAAAAATCCAACTACCTCTCTCTTTCCTAATCCTCCCTGACAAAAATTAGACACCTTAACACATCCTTCTAGCCCTCAGCTACCCTTTTCAACCATTTTCCCACCTTCAAAACCTCTAAGACAACTCTCGGCATCCTCCTGTAGACCTCCTGTAGATCCCCTACAGCGTCCTGTAGAAATTCCTGTAGGTGACTTTTTGAAGTTTAATTGTAGGGAAAGCCTCCAAAAGGTTACCAAAGGCTTCCTAGGACCCATCCACACCTTCCTACCCCTCTGAAAACTCCAAAGTTTCCCTCCATCGCCACCTAAACACTGCCACAACCGCAAACAAATAAATTACATGCATGACAATTTCGCATGAAATACATAAAAACCCAAAAAAATGTCTTTTTTTTTCTCATTTCCTCCTAGAAATAGCTTGAATAGATGTTTTTTACTTCCTATGTAGGTAATGACATGCATTTTATTGTTTTTCATCTCTCTTTCTACAAAAGTAGGGTTAGTTGGTTAATTAGGGTTTGCTAGGGTTACTTTACATTTCAGTCTTCTTTTCCTTTCTGCAAGTAGGGTAGCCTTTGTAGAGTGAGCTTTCCTCTCTTTCATCACACATAAATCTTCTTCTAGAAATCATAGAATTTGGCTTGAGCTCCTAGTGATCTTGCTCCAGCTGACCAAGTGATAGCCTCCAGTAAGAACTACTACTTGTGCATACAACACCGTCACTTCCAAGTTTGTTACAAATTACTGGGTTGATAAAAGTAAAGTAGGAAGCCCCAGGAGTTGCAGCATTATTGTTGCAATACTGGTGCTCACCACTTTTTGGTGCTATTGTTGGGGAAGTGTCAGAGTATTTTGTGATTACTGCTTTTCTTCTATTTTCTACTGCAACATTCTGCTAAGTAGTTCATTTAAGAAAAACTAAAGCAGTTGTTTCTTTCAATTTCTGCATTTCCTTGCTTTCATTTCAATTCTACAATTTTCTTTCAGCAAGTTCATTTCATTAGTTGGAATTTGTTTGTTCAATCAATTTCAGTTTCACAAGTACAAGCAAAGAAAAGAAAAAATCACCCAAAAGGAGATTTCCTTTCATTCCTCATAGGAACAGAGATAATTCAGGGAAATTCCTACCTAGCACCCCCACCACATCACAAAGCCACCCTTCTCTCTTCTTTGGTGGCAGTGATCCAGAAGAACCTTTAAGTGAACAACCAGATATATCTGAAGAACCTATAAGAGAAGAAGAGGAAGCAAACATCCCTCCTCAGGCAATGGCTGAAAACAAAAATTCTAGGGGGAATGGAGAAAGAGTAGAGGGTACCTTTCCCATCCAAGAGACCAATGGGGACACTAAAATGAAGAACATAAGCCCTTCAGCCCTACCTCACTTCCATGGATTGACTACAAAAAATCCTGACACCTTCTTGTTTGAGTTTGTTGTTATCTGTCGAACCTATGACTATGCAGAAGATGAGTAGAAGTTGAAACTATTTTCTTCTACCCTCAAGGATGCAACATTGCGTTGGTTCATTGGGTTACTTGGAAACAACATCACAACTTGGGCTCAGATGCAGCAAGCCTTTAATAACGAATATCGAGAATACTGTAGGTCAAAAGATACCAAGGAAGAAATCTTCCAAATGACCATGGGAAGTGATGATTCCTTGGAAGATTATGAAGAAAGGTTCTAACTTAGTTATAAAAGGGCCAAGTTCACACTTGACCCCAATCTCTGATGTTGGTCCTGCTCAGAGGAATTCCGTAAGACCTTCTAGACACCCTCCATTTACTAGTAGGGGAACACATTTACCAACTACCTTATGAAGAAATAAATATTGTTTTTAGAAACCATTCTAGGGCAGCCAAAAAGAAAGGTAGGGGGTGTCAACCCACAACCAGTACCTTGTCATCTAGTTCATCCCTTAAAGGTGAACTTGGAAACATGCTGGAAGACTTCAAGAATGAGATGTTGTAGATTCTTGCCATGCAAATGGATACCTTGCATATCAAAAGGAAACAAGAGGAAGTAGAGAGGGCTTTGGCCATTTTTTGTCCTAGGTGCATCAGAAGGCATCCTAGGAATGAATGCCCATTGAACTCTATAGAGGTTTTTTCAGTCTATGAAGAATATCGTTCTACAGATAAGTGCCCTTCCTTACCTGGACTTAATGTTATATAGCATGGGGCCGAAGGAGCCACTGAACCATTGTATTTCATGAACCAAAGGAGACCGCATGGGCCTAGACCATACCAGCAGGGAAGGCAAGGGACATCTTAGGCACACTACAACCCTAATCAAGCCACTTCCATACCTTCTTGGGGTCCCCCTACTCATCCTTCCTGGTCCACACATCCTCCTTGGTCATATCCATCTTAATATCATGCCTAACCAGCCGCTCATTCATTCCACTCCTATACTTAGCCACAACCTCAGTGGAATGCATCTCATCAGGGGCGGAGGCCCCAGTACAACTCTCCTCCCACTCTTTTGCCTCCACCACTTTCTCAACCACAACCATTGCCTCCCGCTCCACCAAGACAACCCCAAATGCTTACTCAACTGAACCCAAACCCAAAAAATAGACAGTCTCAGCAAGTATACAGTGGGGAACCATCATGCCCAACCTATGCTGTGGAGACTCAGGAGATTAACCTATGATCTGGGAAGGTCCTCCCAGATAGCGAGTCTCCCCCTCAGGAGGTTGAGGAAGATAAAGAGGAAAGTGAACCAAAAGTAAATCCACTCTTTCTTGAGATACTATCTTGGACAACACAACCCACCCCAGAAGAAATTGAACTTATCGGAGAACTGAAATAGTTATCTATAAAGATACCACTTCTCTAAGCCATAAAGGATGTGCCCATATACAATAAGATGATCAAAGAGAAGTGCTTCAAGCATCCATGTAGGCGCAAGAGAGATGCCCCAACCATCAATGTCATAGGACAACTGTCTGACCTAATGTTGGGGCAGGTAATCTATCTGAAATATTTAGACTTTGGAAGCCCAGTAGTTGATGTCCACATCAATGGCACCATGATCCCACATACCTTGATTGATCTGGGAGCTTCCATTAATGTGATGAAAAAGGACACCATGCTCAAGCTCAAACTCCAGGGCTCCTTGAGAAAGACCACGACAATACTACAGTTAATAGACCGCTCCACCATGACCCCTGAGGGGATTGTGGAGGATGTGATGGTCTCCATTGAATGTTGGGAGTACCTTGTTGATTTCTTGGTTTTCCAGCCGAAAGTAAAGCTCATTGGGTATCCTCTCATCCTAGGAAGACCTTGGTTCGCCACTACCAATGCTTCCATATGTTGTCAAGCTGGGAACATGACTATCAAGAATGGGCATATGTCCAAGCAGATAATCCTATACCCTCCTACCCAACCCCTGCTAGAACATGATCTACCCCTCTAGTTGGAGGAAGAGGATGAGGATGAAGTCCATTCTGCACCACTGTGTGTAGTAGAAATTATCATGGGGGGGAACCACAAAATGAGGATGATATCATTGAAAATTTAATTCAGAATCCAGCCCCCAATATTTTTCCATTAGAAGATCTAGTGAAAGAAACCCAAGACAATTCCTTAACTGATCTGTGGGGTCGACCCAACCTCTCTCCATGCTAAGAATATAGAGTTTGGCCCAGAAAGAACCTTGAAAATCAACTCATCCTTATCCACCTCCCAGGAGAAGGAACTACGCATCTTATTGAGAAAACATTTAGATGCCTTCGCCTCGAGCTATAAAGAGATGAAGGCAGTGCACCCTTTAGTTTGTACTCATCACATTTACTTTAAGGAAGGTTGCAAATCAGTCAGGCAACCTTAGAGGAGGATGAATCCAGCCCTTAAAGACATTGTCAAGGAAGAATTGCAAAAGTTACTGGATGCAGGATTCATCTACCCCATCTCTGACAATGAATGGGTCTCTTCTTTGGTGCTAGTGCCAAAGAAAAATGGTAAGTGAAGGATCTGTGTCAATTATCAGAAACTAAACAAGGCCACTAAAAAGGACCATTTTCCTTTTCCTTTCATAGATCAAGCGTTAGATGGTCTAGCGGGGAATTTTTTTTTCTCCTTCCTAGATGGGTTTAGCGGGTACAATCAGATTCAAATAAGCCTGGAAGACCAAGATAAGACCACCTTCACTTGTCCTTGGGGTACCTTTGCATATCGGGTCCTTCATTTCAGTTTGTGCAATGCTCCCACCACTTTCTAGAGAGTAGTATTGAGTATATTCTCTGAACTGGTTCATGATGCAGTGGAAATATATATGGATGATTTTACTCCTTATGGTTCTAATTTCCAAGAAGCTTTATCTAACCTAGGAAAAGTTTTGGACAAGTGTATTGAAATGAACTTGTCCCTCAGTCCGAAAAAATATGAATTCTTGATGACTGAAGGGACCGTGCTAGGTCATGCAGTATCTCAACAAGAAGTGTAGGTGGACCCCAACAAAATTGCCATCATCCAAAGGGTCCCACCTCCTCAAAATGTGAGAGATGTCCAAAGTTTCCTAGGCTTAGTGGGAAATTACAAAAGATTCATTAACGATTTCAGTAAGTTAGCCTCTCCGTTGTTTGGCCTTTTGGGAAAATATGTCGAGTTCATATGGACTGAAACCTGTGAAGAAGCTCTAGATACCTTGAAAAGAAAACTGGGCCCTACCTTTCCATATTCACATCGATGCCTCGAAAAAAGTAATAGGAGCAGCCTTGGGGTAGATTGATGAAAAGTTACCTTATGCCATATACTTTATAAGTAAAAATTTGTCCAAGGTAGAGTTAAACTACACGGTCACCAAGAAGGAACTCCTAGCTATTGTGCATTCCTTAAATAAGTTTAGACATTACATCACAGGCTTGCAAAACTTTGTACACACTGATCATTCTGCAATTAGGTATTTAATGAATAAACTAGATGTAAATGCTCTCATTACTAGATGGTTGCTTTTACTGCAACAGTTTGATTTAACCATTGTTGATAACCCCGGTAAAGAAAATGTTGTTGTTGACGTTTTGTCTAGAATAGATTTGCTTTTAGGTGAGGAAGGAATGGTAGATGATAAAATGCCAGATGAGCACCTATTTTCTATCTCAGTACTCTCTCCATGGTTTGCTGATATAGCAAATTACTTAGTTTCAACACGATTCCCACCACACCTATCCTCAAAAGAGAAGAGCAAGATCGTGAGGAAAAGTGCCCCTTTCACTTGGATTGGGGGAAATCTCTTCAAACTTGGCCTAGATCAAATCTTGAGAAGATGTGTTAGGGAGGAGGAAGTTTTCGACATTCTCCTAACCTGTCATGACAAGCCTTGTAGAGGCCATTTTGCAACAAAAAGGATTGCCTTCAAAATCTTGAAAGCAGGTTACTATTGGCCCACTCTTCATCAAGATGTGAAGAGATATACCAGCCAATGAGATTGGTGCCAAAGGATGGGGAAACCTACTCCAAAGGATGTGATGCCCATGCAACCTCAAGTGACTTTTGAACCATTTGAGAAGTGGGGCATGGACTTTGTAGGTCCTATCAACCCTCCTTCAAAACAAAGGCAATACATCATTGTGTGCACTAATTACCTGACAAAATGGGTAGAGACAAAAGCAATCAAGGAAGAAACAGAGGAAAAAGTAGCTGAGTGTTTAAGAGAGAACATCTTCTATAAGTTCGGGTATCCAAGAGAATTGGTTACAGATCAAGGCAGTCAGTTCACTTCCAATTTGATTGAAGACCTGCTCACACATCATAAAATAAATCACAAGACTTCCACCCCTTACCATCCACAATCCAATTGGTAGGTGGAAGTCACTAACAGAGGTTTGGAAGGAATTCTAACCAAGGTAGTGAGCAGCAGTAGAAAAGATAGGGTAGATATATTGGTTGAGGCCACCTAGGCCTACAACACCACATGGAAGACCACCACTGGGTTCACACCCTATGAACTAGTCAATGGGAAGAAGGATTTTTTGTCAATAGAATTTGAATACAATACACTAAGGATGGAAACTCAACTGGACCTAGACCTCAACCATGCACAAAGGGAAAGGTTACTCCAGCTAAATGGATTATATGAACAAATATTGCAGGCCCTTCTCCACACAGAGGTAGTCTGTCTTCAAAGGAAGATATGGCACGAAAAAAATATCAAGGAGAAGCAATTCCAAGAAGGAGATTGGGCGTTGCTCTATGACTCAAGGTATAAAGATTTCAAAGGCAAGCTAAGGACAAGATGGTTGGGACCCTACACTATAGAAAAATGCAATGACAATGGTTTAGTTCTGATTAGAACCATTGATGAGGAAACCATCCCCATGCTTGTCAATGGACATAGGTTGAAAATCTACAAGAAGCCCCTCTCCAAGCGAGAGTTCATTGAAGATTTGAATAAGACAGTGTTGGTAGTGGAGCAGGTCTCAGCCTCCACTCCACCCACTCACTGAGGAAAAAGAAAAAAATAATAAGTACTCAAGTGAAAACCTCTATGAGGCGCTTGAGTCCCGTCATTGGGTTGAAAACCTCTTTTGAGGTGGCCCAGTGATGACAAAAGCAAAAATAAGAGAGAGAATAAGATCCCTGGGTGAAAACCTCCCTTGGAGGTGCCCAGGGTAGGAAAGTAGGGTGAAAATCTCCTAGAGGCGCCCTATTTGTCTTCTACAAAAAAAAGGAAGAGAAAATTGACTTTTAAAATGCATTGCAGGTTATGGGAGGACCACAGGAAGCAAGAGGAAATGCCACAAATCCCATTACGCGTCCTCTATCCTATTCTCCATCATTTCTAACCTTTTTCCCCACCTCTCTATGTTTTTTTCTGAAGACTGTATAATATATATCCTACAGGAGGCCCTGTGTAGAGCCTGAAATAGTTTTTAAAAATAGTTTGAGGAGCTGGGGATTTTCCTGGAGAGAATGTAGGCCATCCTATAGCTATCCACCATCCTAACCCTCCATCCCACACTTGCACCACCTCATTTCCATTGATTTCTTTCCTTCTTGTAGCAAAAACATAGAAACCAATTTTAAAAAAGTATAAGGAAATAAAAAGAACAACACCTCCACAACTCAACTGTAGCTTACTAAATACCACTCCATTTCCATCAGTATCTTTAGTAGCATCCTCACAGCTCCTAGCACAAGAATCAGCTAAAAATTTTAGAGGGAGAAATAGCTACAGGAGCTCCTGTAGGATTTCCTTTAGCAGTTGATCCCCTTAAAATCAAGCTCCAACAACAAAATAGGTGAAACCATAGGAATGTAGAGGATGTCTGAAGCAAGATTCAGCTAAAGGGTACCTGTACAAAACAAATGAGTCACATATCAAGGATCAAAAATCATAACAGCAGAAAGGATACAGGCATGCAACCACTGAAATATGAGCATGCAGCAACAACATAACCAAGCAGCACCACAACACGAACATTCAACCTACAGGTAAGTGTCTAACCCTCTCCTCTGTTGCATCTATATAATTCAAAAATTGCATGAATGAATGAGATGGTTAGAGTTAAACCAGAAAGGTGGCCAGTTAACTAGCCACCCACATCCAGTTCAACTGCGCTCATCCGGAGATCTCACCACACGTGCGCCTAGTCAACTCATAGAAAATCCAAAAGACAGGTAGTGGCGGATGTATAAACTTCGATGTAAATAATGGGAAGTGATTGTGGGCAGAAGTCACGAGGAGTCATGATGACACAGTAGTGGGGACCAATGGTCCAAATAATAGCAATGTATCCTTTTTTTCAACTCACATAATCCCCGGAAATATCTCAGAATAGACATAAGTACTCTCCCTCGAACTCCTCCACCACCTTTGCTTCCATTTCATCATCGTCCCCATAGTTGCAAAAAGCTCCATACCACCTCCATAGCCTCGAAACCATCGTTCTCTGTCGTTTTTAGTCCTCCTCCTCCTATCAAGGTTCTATAGGAGCATTATTGGGTTCTACAGGAGCAGTAACAGGTTCTACAGGAGAACCTACAACCATTTCTACTGGAGGGGCAGTAAGCAGTTTTACAGGAGAAAACACGAGGTTTTTGCTCAAATTTAGACTTGAAGAGGCTAGATCTGTACAAACCCACCTTGGATATTCATATATGCAAGGAATGATGCAATAAGGAAGAATTAAGCCTAAAAAAGAAGAGGAATTTCATTCAAAAGATTCTGCCTGTTTCTTGAAAAAACACAAATTTTCTCTATTTTCCTGTTTCTGCAAAAATTCTTGTCTCCTTCTCCACCTGTGGTGTTCCAAAAGGGTGCAAGAAAAATAACAGGGGGATTCATGAGGAAGGAGCCCATAAATTCAGTTGGGCTCCATGAACATCCCGAGGTAGTATCCATTTTCACCAAAGCCAATTGGATGCCATTTTTTGAAAAATTTAGAGGGTTTGATGAAGAAGTGGCTCAGGAATTCGCCCTTTCTTTGGTACCCCACTCAAATACCCATGCCACTGTTACTTTCAGAGGTCTCACCATGGAAATCACCCTAGACTTTATCAATTGGGTTACCAGTCTTCCACATGGAATACCCTGGAGCAAAGATGAAAAGCCATTAGGTCAAGTTGCCAAGAAAACCTTCTTCCAACCAGATGAACATCCTGTAGAAGACAAAAATGGCATTAGAAGAACAAGCATGCCTTACCCTTGGGATGAGGTCAGTTACTAGATCATCAATTACATTTCATGTGAAGGGAGGTATAGCATAGTTTATGGCTACCATTTTAGACTTCTTCATGAGCTAAGATATGGCATGGACACTCCCACACCTCAAAAACTCAGCATTCCCTATTTTCTCCTATAGTCCCTTATAGACTCAAGCATTAAGTTGAAGGAAGGAGGTCCATATCAATTAGCTCACCATGGACTAATTAAACTGTTGGTGGAGGAAGCCCTCCACACCTTCACAATCCCCATAGCCTAGGAAATATTCAGAAATACGATAGGAGAAGATGATATAAAGGCCCTCACATATGGCCCCAGTCCTTCTGAAAGTGAGGGGGAAGAGCAAAAAGAGGAAGATGAGGAGGAAACCAAAGAAAAGAAGGAAGAAACCAGAAAAAGGAAGGAACAGACTAAAATAGAGAAGAAAAAGACTAAAACAGAGAAGAGAAAGACTAAAGCAGAGAAGGAAGAAAATAAACAAGATGAGAAGGAAACAAAAATAGAGCTAGAAGGAACAAAGCTAGTAGAGGCAGAGAAGACAAAGGAAGGGGAAAAAGGGGCAAAGAAGACAAAAGTGTCTCCTGAGACACTAGAAAGGGATGCAACAGTTGTTCTTGCTGCTCTCAACACCCCAGTTAAACCCAAACAAAAGAGGAAAAGGAAACCATCAATGTATTTTAGGGATCGAAAAAGAAGAAGAATAAAAATAGGGAAGCCACAGAAAAGAGCCTATCATAATTGAATATTCCCCTACTATCAAAAGGGAAAAATCTCCCTCCAAAACCCCCATAACTTATGAAAGTGGAAGTCCTAGATCTTCCACTTGGAAGGAAAGAATAAAACTACAGGACTCAAAAATAGTCCTACAGGAGGCACAGATTGCTCTATAGGAGACCCTAACAAAGCTACAAGAGATGGAAAAACTTGAGAAAAGGGTAGAAGAGCAGACCAAGGGGAAGGATGAAACAACAGAGACACAAGTACCTGACCCGTAGCCTAGTTTGGGCTCTTATTACAACCTTCTTGAAGGGGGAAAAATAATTCCACAAAAATTTGTAGTCCCACTTTTATTTGAACTGGAAAAAGAAACGATAAGGAACCATAGATGGATGCAGATCGCCAAGTCAAAAGGGGTGGAAGACATTGGCCACATGGAGAGAAAGCTTAGAGAGATGGGCAGGGAGTTACGTGATGTAAGACATACAGAGGCAATCAGAAGATCTTACTTAGAAACAAAAAATGAGTTGCTAAGGAGACAATTGCAAGAAAAGGAGACACAATTGGCATGCATGGCTAGCTGGTCTACAGAGGCGCTACAATGTAGGACACCAACAAAATCATATGGATTATACCTCAAAAACCAATGGCTGCAGTTTCAGATCAAGACTTTGGCACAAAGAGGCACCATGCCTTTCCAAGATTATAAATAGTTTATAGACCTATGTGACCAAAGTTCAGTAAAAGACAAGGCAAAGATAAGATATTTTTATTTGCATAACTTGTCCCTCACTAATATGAACCTATGGGACCCCAATGCTAGGCTAGAGGACTTGCAACTGATGGCCATGTCATCATGGATGAATCCTGAGGTTAAAAGGGCAACAGAAATCAAAAAGTTGATGGAAAAAGAGAAAAAAGAACCCTTAATGATCTGAGCTGAGCCAACAGACCCCATGGCTCTCATCAGTGTCCACGAGCTACTTGCAAATAATCCTCAAAGTGCCGCTAAATATGTCAATGAGTAGACCCAAGCCATTGCACATTTTGAAGACATGGAAAGATTACTTGGGGAAGATTTTATTCATGCTTGTATGAGGAGGAGGAGCACTCTTCCACACAGTATGCAAATCAGGGAGTATCACTCCCCAACAAGGATGAAAGAAGCATTAAGGAGAGTGCCACTGTACAAGTGCTCTATGCAGAGTTTGAAGGCCAATTGGATTGGCCTCAAATTGAATCCTCCATTGCTGCTAGGCCTACTGGAAGGTGGAAAAGAGGAAGAAGAACAAAAAAAGTGGGAATAGGTGAACAGAAAGGTAGGATTCCATGAAACATAAGAGGACCTCACATCAGAATCATGGGATGTCAGGGAGGCCATCAGGGCCATCAAAGATGAGGAGATGGACTAGTTGCTCAGAGGACGAGCAACACATTCAGTAAGGGGGTGATCATGAGCCCCATAAATGGGTAATTATATGGGCTCATTTTTCCTCCTAACATAGATTAATCCACCATTCTCATTAGTTATTGCATGTTTTTTATTATATTTATGCTAATAGAGTGAGTGGGTTAGTCATTATGACATGAAGTCTAATGTGTGCTTTATGCAGATTTTTCGTAAATTTTGAGACAAAGTCAAAGGTTTAATGAGCATTTGGAAGCCAATATTCAAGGAAGAAAAGGGAGAGGATTTATAGGAGGGTGTCCCCCTCATTGATGACTCCCTACTTTTAATCCTCCTTCAGAAAGCTCGGAGCACAAGCAGCCACATCAATGCATCAAAGAGGTAGCCGAGCAAGTGAAGGTTAATTGTTGTCTATCTCAAGTTCTGGGAGCAAAGCCTCCTTGATTTTAGGAGATCTGTTGGGAGATCTAGTTGTATAAATAGAGAGGCCTAGGGCCTCAATAGGTTGTTATATGTTAATAAAATTTTTACACTTTTGTTGCAGCTTTTGCTCAACTCATTTCGAGCTTACTTTTGTGCACAGTTTCATGTAATGTGACTATTATTTTGATAATGAAGATGAAATATTTTCTGAGTCAGCACTAAGTTACCTTAGAGGGCTAAAGCTATTGGGTTAGGGCCCAACCCAAGCTTCCCAACACCTCTTTTTTTGTATTTATATATTTTGTTGTAGTTTATGAATTAGTTGTTGTTAGATAGGTTTCTTCCTTGGTTAGAATATGTTGCTTTTGGTGATTTACATAGCTGTTTCCATTTCAGTTTGCTAAAGTAGGTTAAGTAGTGATAGGAAAAAGATACAAAAATGCCATCAATAGAGCATTGACCTCCTTTCTTCCCTTTGGGACCATGAACTGAGGCCAAGATCCTCTTGCTGCCATAAAAACACAGATTTGCCTTCTCCATGCAATTTCTAGTGTTGTGGTTTGATTTAGAGGTTAATGCTTTGCTTCAAATCTATTTTGTCATGCTCATTTTTGTTTTTGCAAAAAATATCATTCATGCTTTCCTTTCCATATAGCAGTGTTCAACATTTTATTTTACTAGATCAGAATTTAGGTTAACATGAGATACAATTTTGTTTTTTTGGTGCGGCTAGTTTCTTTGCTTGCTCAGTTTCAGTGTTTGATTTGTAGCTCTCTTGTAGTACCTCTCTACTCATAATAAGTCAACAAATCAGTCACCACCATCTCTCTTTGCTACATGTTCCACAAGTCATTCACAACCCCTCATAAATTTGCCCTAATTTTCTGCACTTTTCTCATAAACTTTCCTCCCTTTCCTTCAACAAATCCAACCACCTCTCTCTTTCCTAATTCTCCCTAATGAACCTCAGACACCTTAACACATCCTTCTAGCCCTCATATACCCTTTCCAACCATTTTCCCACCTTCAAAACCTCTAAAGCAGATCTTGGCATCCTCCTGTAGACCTCCTGTAAATCCCCTATAGCCTCTTGTAGAAATTCCTGTAGGTGCCTTTTTGAAGTCTGATTGCAGGGAAAGCCTCAAGAAGGTTACCAGAGGCCTCCTAGGACCCATCCACACCATCCTACCCCTCTGCAAACTACAAATTCACCCTCCATCACCACCTAATCGCTGCCACATCTGCAAACAAATAAATTACATGCATGACAATTTCACATGAAATACATAAAAACCCAAAAATATGTTTTTTTTCTCATTTCCTCCTAGAAATAGCTTGAATAGATGTTTTTTACTTCCTAATTAGGTAATGGCATGCATTTTATGGTTTTTCATCTCTCTTTTTTGCAAAAGTAGGGTTAGTTGGTTGATTAGGGTTTGCTAGGGTTACTTTACATTTCAATATTATTTTCCTTTCTACAAGTAGGGTAGCCTCTATAGAGTGAGCTTTCCTCTCTTTCATCACACATAAAGCTCTTCTGGAAATCATAGAAGTTGGCTTGAGCTCCTAGTGATCTTGCGCCAACTGACCAAGTGACAGCCTGCAGTAAGAATTAGTACTTGTGCATACAACACCGTCGCGTTCAAGTTTGTTACGAACTACCGGGTTGATAAAAGTAAAGTAGGAAGCCACAAGAGTTGCATCATTATTTCTGCAATACTGGTGCTCACCATTCCCCTCTTGAGGGTGGAAGCTCATGAGGTTTGTCAAAGACCTGTAGATAGCTGTTTAAGACCTGTTGCATCTCAGGATGAATAGGAAGAGTAGGGGGCTTCAAGGCCTCAATGGCATTAAATTAGGTGATAACTCCATGGTGGCCCTTTTTTAACAACTTTTCCATCCAATGCGAGCTTATGATAGAAGGAGTACCTACTTGGAGTTCGTGAAGGGTATGCATGTGGTCATTCTGCTTAAAGGTCATATATAACTCCTAGAAATCCATTGTGATTGAGTCGAGTGTGTGGATCCATTCAACACCTAAGAAAATGTTGCCCACACCCATGTTGGTGGCAAACAAGTGGGTCTTTGGGTGGTAATATCCCATCTAAAGTTTGATATTTTCACAGCAGCCGTCACATTTGATTGTCCCCCCATCAACAATCTGTACCTGGAAATTAGGGACTTCTCTAAAAAAACAATGCACAACTTCTGTGACTCGCTGATGGACAAAGTTATGTGTGCTGCCATTATCAATCAAGAATACTACAGGGCAATGTTTAATAAAACCTCTGATTTTGAGAGTTTGGTGAAAAGAAATGCCTGCCCAAGCATGGAGTGAGATAACTGGTCCTTTTGATATAGCTGGGAGCTCATTGTCATGCTGGTTGTCCTTATCTTCCTCCTCTGGTCCGTCAAAGGATGGGGCTTCCTCAGATGAATTGTGATCGGTAGCATCAATTTGAAAGAATTTGGGTTCCTTGAATTTATTCCTTGGGGAGTATTTGTCGTCACAGTAGTAACAAAATCCTTGCTTTCTTCTTTCCGCCATTTCTGCTGGTGACACCTTTTGAACCTTAAGTGTTTGGGTAGTGCCCAGAGCCTGGGTGGGGCATCCCTTGGCTATGAAATTTGGACGAGGCGATTGAGCTGCTAACACGTGTTCCACTTTACGAGCCGTTGTGTAAGCTTCCAGCCATGTGGGTGGGTGGTGCATCTGGACGTGAGCTTGGATGGCGTCTTTGAGACCACTGATAAAACATTCCAAGTAGAATTCATCTGCCATACCTTGTGTGCAGAAGGCTAATTTCTCAAAGGCTGTAATATAGTCATGTATTGTGCCTATCTGTCTGAGCCTAGTAAGACAACCCAAAAAATTGGATGCACGTTCAAAGCGATCACAAATGGATTTTGAGAATGTCTACCAAGTAATTGGCCTTACATAGCATTTTTTATGCCACTACCACCATTGCCATTTTTCTTGGTCCAAGTAAAGGTCTCCCACACGTAGCTTAGTCTCATCATCTCTGATGTGCTTCAACATGAAATAATGGTCCATTTGTGATAGCCATATTTCCGGATTAGAGCCATCTAATTTGTACATGTCCAGCTTGGGTGGTCAAGGGTGGGAATGTTGGTGGTTTCCATGGAAGTGAAGAGAATGGCTAGATTCTTCTTCATTGTCTTCTAAAAAAAGCATATGCCTCCGATTGTACCGCTAACTTTCCCTTTGTGATTATGTCATTCAATGTCTGGATCTGCCTCGATAATTCATCCAACCTATTTTCAAGGGATTCCATCTTCTCATTGGCCATAGCTTGAGCTTTGGTTTCTACCATACACAGATCCGGTTCACTTGTCATCACTGTGAAAAAATTTAGGACTGCTTGAAAATTGAAGTTGACAAGTGAATGGTACCACCTTGCTCAACCCGTCGTCCTGATTCTTATGGGCTAAGTCTCTTATAAGCATTTCCACTTATCAATACTACAGTAGCGAATTCCCATAAAATTTATTCTTACCCAATGTCCTGCAAGAATCACCCCAAGGTATAGGAGCCACAAGCCTCCCTGCACAAATGGTTAGATCTGTCTATGAGACCCTCAATTGCAGAGTGTGAGTAGGTATGTGGCAAGGACCGAACCCCCGCTGCTAGATTTGAATGGTATTGTGGTGGATCTAATTGTTGCAGCGACATAGAACCCAACCTGCTAGATCTGATTTGGAAAAGAAGATGATGGGTGATCTTCAAAGAGACAAGGGAACTATGGTGTCAAGGAGTGGCAGGTGCTACAGATCGCAACATACATAAGGGTCCAATAGTAGTACTCGGCCCAATATTTCAGGGCACTAACTAAGGAGGATCAACCATACCCTTAGCCGTACTACCCAGTTACCCTATCGTACGCGCGAGTAATCTCCCTGAGTGCTATTCTCAATGTACTGTAGCAGCAAGACAACTGACGATTTATCTACGACGAGGTTTCAAGTGAGCCTAGGGGGCTTCCGATATACCTAGACAGCACGTGGAAGATAGTTCGTGCGTGGTTCTGTTTAATGAACTACTACTCAAAGAGGTACCCACAGGGGTTACAAGGGAGTCCAAAAAGCATGACCAACTCTTGTATTTCCTACGTGCATGCCTCCCCCAATCTGTAGGTTTGTGCGCTCAATGACAGATCTCGTGGTTTAAATACGTCGGAACACATCTCTAGCCAAAAAAAAAATTCTTCTACAAATGGAGATACCATCGGCCCTGGAAAGTGCTCTGATACCACTTTTTATGCTCTTGACCTGTGAGAAGATGCCAGAATACCAAATATGCAAAGAAATACAACCCAGAACATAGAACAAAATGAGAAATAACAGCATGTATTTTATTATTCAGAGATGAAAGCAATGTTCACTTGTCTCTTCGAGGGGGCAACCTCCAATAGAGTAGGGCTCGATTACAGAATAAGACACAACACTCCTCAATGGGGGGTCTCTATCCTTTATATAGGATTCATACATGCAATACCATGGGTCTATTAATACCATCTATCTAATACCATGGCCCATTTGCAACTAACTGTGGTCCCTTTCTTTAAATGTGGGTCAACCACTTACGATTATTAATATGGGATTTATTGACTCTTTAACTAAATATAACTATGACTCGACCCTATTACATAAATAAGGGGGTTGGGCTTGGACCCTTACAACAACAAGTCATCCTCATAAGCATAGACATGAAGACCTAGTTGACAACTCAACTAGTGTGCTATGAACCATCAACATCACATGTAGACTGTATGATAAATATGTAGTAGCATTCTCTACTTGTAGCAACACCATCCAACTATCTTGCAGCATCAAAAAACCATCATGAAATGTAGATAAATGCACATGCCACCTCCTCCAAGACCATCAATTCTGTCATTTAATCAACATCAATGCTAGCGAAAACCAACATGAGTGAATTTATGTTGTTGACATCAATTCCAACACAATCATCCTAATGTCAACTCAACTAACAACATCATGACCATGTTGACATCAATACCAATACTACAATGCCAACAATTGTGGGAAGGATGCGCCTTCATTTCCAATCTTAGGTATATTTCCATTTCATTCATATTTTGTTTATCCAAAACTTCTCTTTTATTTTATAAAATAAATATTTGATAGCTCTAACCCTCATCTATATGATTTTTACTATAGGTATGGTATTCCAACGAAAAGGTGGTTTGGCTGGTTTGCACTTAGGGTGTTCTTCCATATACTAGAGTTAACATTCGACTCCATGTTCTTACAAGTCAACATCCTTCAATTTATTCAACCTACCTAATGTTTCATGCCACACAACTATGAATTGGCTCATTAATTATAACCCAAATAAGGGTTTTATTTTATGTGATACATTCTCACCCCACAAGGTTACATTTGTATATTTCACCCTTGGCATTAATGAGCTATAAAAATTTGGTTATTTATTTGTCTATCATCCTATGTAAACTTTGTTATTTATCTGTTTCCTTCATGGACTTTCTTCTTTCTGGTTATGATATCTATATGCAATATAAGCTTGGGTTTTGTATGTAGAACTTTATAAAAGGAAATATTTATCTTCTTCACTTGGTTACACTTCGACTTCAACGTTTGGTTATATTTCTTTATATATAATATATATATAATATATAATGTTATTTTGTTTATGGTTAATATATACATTGTCAAAATCTATAATTCTAAATCGATATTTATTAATTATCTCTTCTCTCATTTATATCACTCTGTGTTGAAGACTTTGTAACATTTGTATAATTATCTTCGTATGTTAGAGCTAAAAAAATATTGTTTGTAATATACTAAAGAAAATATATCCATAGGACTTGATCCTTAATACTTCTATGATTTCTGATTTCTTCTGGTTTCAAATATTTGATGACTTTCAACCGGGAATATTCATGTTTCTAGGTAACTAGGATATTGACTTTTAATTGAAAGAAAAACATTATAATTGCAAGATGAAAGTTAAACCTATTTATGACGAGAACTTAGTAAGCACATAGACATGTTCTATTTGAAAGGCCAAAATTAATTTCAATAATTGGAAATTAAATGACTTCAAAGCAAACTATGCTAATGCAAAAGCTTCAAAATCTATTCTATGAAAAAGGAAATCAAATCTTATTCTATTAAACATTAAAAGACAAAATTATTCTATATGCTTTGGAAAAAATCTAAAGTATCAATTTTGGAAAATAAATCTATTCTATGAAACTTTGGACAAAAATTAATTTATGAGACTTGAAATAAAGTAGAAACTATAAAACTTGTAAAATCATAGTTAATCTATTAAACTTGGAATTGAAACAATTCTAGAAGGTAGTAACCAAAGAGACCAGGAAATATCAACTAAAATTTGAGTGCATGGGAGATTACTAGTGTGTGTTTTCTAAACCACAATTAGTCATAAGCATATAAATGTGAGACTAATCTTAAAAATAAGATTTAAAATAAATTCTTTTAATGTTTTTATTTTATTATCAAGTGCTTGACAGGTAATGAAACAAACGTAAATGAGTTTAATTCTAATTTAAAAACTGAGTATTGAAATGAACAAAGCATTAAATGAATTGAACAACTAAGTAAAGTAGATTCTAATATTGTTGTGGAGGATAAGGAATTAAATTAAAATGACAAAATAAATCTACACTATCTCATAGATCCTCAGGGGACCCTCCTGGTGAGCGCAAGAGATTAAAAACTTCATGTCATGAGACTTGAATTTCCAACACAATTATTGAGATGCGATGATTAGAATTTGCATTACTTGAAGTGTAAAAAAACATTCACAATAGGAAATGATAACAATAGTGTTGAACTTAATTGGATATCTCTCGCTTTCAAAACCAAAGCATTTTTAGAATGGCTTCAACATTATCAACTTTAATGAATTATTTCCTAGAACCGGGACTTGTAATTGGCATTTAAGCTTCTAGATCAAAATAAGACATTTTCTTCTCATTATTTGTTATTGAAGGAGTGAATCATGATGTTATCACTTGGAGAAAATCTTGGACGTAAGGGAAAATCTCTAAGGTAACTTCTAACCAATATTTTGAATTGAAATCTATCCCTTTCAATTCGAAGGAGGATCCCTTCTATAACGCCGTAAAAAATGACTAGTTATGTACTTAAAACAATGGCTAGATCTGATTGGATCATATAAAATTGGTTTGGAAAGGAAAGGTAAAACCATTGGGCGTGGATTCTCTGATAAAAATACACTAGCTAGAAGCCATACAAATCAGTCTAATAGAGGCAAGATAGTTGCAGGTTTCTTAGACAAATCATTAATGACATGTGGTAGAAGACAATAGAAGTAAACATAAAATACATAGCAATAATGTAAATTTTGCAATTGAAATTTAAGTTGAAAAACACATAGGAAATATGAATAACTAGAAACAAGACATTTACACATAATTATGTTTCATAGCCTTGATTCAAATTACTAAAGATCAATGGATTCAATATTTGACTTAAGAAAGAGGAAGAACATAATAGGAAACTAGCTCGAAGCCTTCAACACATGAATCCATGAAATTATGTCATACTACTTGCAACATGTTTTATTAATATAAAAAATGATATACACCAGGTCTAATTTTAAAAAAATTATGAGCCCTTCTTAATTCTACACATATTGCCTTTATAAAAAAATTACAAACTAAACTAGGTTTCTTGTTCATATTTAATTACAAATTGCTAAATATAAAATAGTGTATGTGTAATCCAAACTAAATACATTACATTCATTCCATCATAGAACAATAGAAATAATATTTTGTATATGAATATCATGTTTTTGTTTGAATCATGGATGAATATAAGGATCCCCAAGTCAAATTTGATGAGGTGGCTCTCCAACTAAAAGTTGATTATGCGTTTTTCTAAAAATAGAAAAGATTAATTCTGGAAAATTCCTGAAAAATAGGCTTCAAAGATCAATTATAATATCTCAAAATGTGATAATTGTGGAAAATATGAGAGACATTTTTTCAATGGGATCATTACCAAAAAAAACCTCTTTGGGTTTTCAAAAATTCATCCTAGTTGTTTGTAATTTGATTTTCAAAACAATGACTAAAATAGGATTGAAAATCCTAAAAAAAAGGCTTCAAAGATACCTTTGAATCTTTCGAACCGTGATACTGAAGTAAAACATGATAAATTTTTTGTTAATGGCTATGTTTTAGACAAAATCCTCTTTCATATTTAGAAAATTCTTTTTGAGTTGTTCAAAAACTGCACCCAAAGGTACTGCCTTTTACAGGAAAAAGCAGAGTTTCAACTGATCATTTTTACAAAAATACACTATTACTCTGGTTGTCAGCACTGTAGCCCTGTTTATTACAAATCAGCATTAACACTCCCATTGTTAATGCTTTAAAAATTATTGACTAAATTGAGATAACACATGAGAATGCACTTATCGACACATCATCAGCTTAAATTTTTTTCTTCATATCTTGCTTCCTTGCCATTTCCATCCTTTCTTGATTATAGATTCGGTCTCTTGATACTCCACGTGAAATAATTATTCCATAGCCACATTGACCACAAGTTTGACTTGTAAGCCACGATTATCCTATGAACTTTCATCTGTGACTGGTAGGTGGACATCCATGTAGATGACATTTCACAACCGCTCATGTGTTTTAGTCATCCTTTGTCACACGCTATGTTGTAGAACTTAGGATTTGGATGTGGAAATTCAAGTTAACTACAAAAAGTGCATAATTAAGTAGCTATAGAATAATCTAAACCAATTTCATAAATAAATCATAGATTTTGAGTTATTGATGGATGATTACCTTTTTATTGTAACTTGCATGACCTGGATGACCTTCAATTTATAAATGAGATGGAATGAAGTAAAAATATGTAACAAAATTGGGGGCAGAAAAGAAAAATGGATTGTTAAAAGGAATACAATTCAAAGGTTAAACATTCCCCCATGCTAAAGGTGTTGCATGTCCTCATGCACAAAATTTCAAAATTTAAAGAACTGCCTCTAACGTCTGGATCAAAATGTCTAAATTTGTTTCTTTTCCTTTAATATTTACATTAACAAGCCACCTTGGTTTCCTCATTAAGATATTTCCTTGCAAGCACTTGATTTTCTATCAGACCCTTATTATTTTCTTTAATTTTTTGGTCCTTTTTGTACTAGTAACACATCCTGAGTAACATAGAATGATTATGAGATTTATCACTTAATTCACATCTTTTATGTGCTTATTCAAAACTTCTAGTTCATAAATCTTCTGCTTCAAAGCTTTAATGATCTCTTTATATCAAGGATAAGGAGGATTGACCTCTTTCTTAGGTGGATCAAAGCTAGGAGTATCATCATGTAAAGCATCATCACGAAATTATGGTTCTAGGGGAGAGTTTACCTTCTGTTGCGCCTATTTTTCTAATGTCAAAAAGTAATCATAGGCCCATTGTTGGACGAAGTCAACTTCATGAATCTTCCTTGAAGGATTCTAGTCACCTAAAGGTTCAAACATCATTTCTGCTTCTAGCTCATTGGTCTCATCAAGGTCTATGGTCTTTGGTGGTCCATGACTTGATTACTTGCTCATGCTTTTGGTGATTCTATTACTTCTTCATGACCATTGTTTTTGTTCCATTATCTTTTGAGTACCTTTTCTTTTACTTATCTGTTTTTGTTACTCTTATTTGTTCTCGTTCGACTTCTCTATTTGTTCTTCTTTCTTATTGGATTTCTTTCTTCTAAATTATTCCAATTCATTCTTATTTTCTTTTTTTCTTTTATAAATTCCTCTTTGGTATAACTTTGTTAGCTTTGCATGCTTTATGAACTCACTGAGTGGAATATTATCTTTTGCATCCTCAATGTTCGGTACCTTTGTTTATATTATAGCATATGTGGCCAAATTACCATTCTCCTTTGTTTTGAGATCATGGTTAGGGTATTTAAAAAGCCTCCTATGAATTCTCTTTTTTTTTTCTTGACCTCTTCTTCTTCTGTGACTTCCAAAGCTATATTTCTCTCAAGAAAACTCTGCCAATTATCATCGTTGACTCTTAATTGTGCTTCTACAAGTATTTTTATTAACCCATGGTGATATAATGCTCGATCAATGTTCCTGGAGTCCCTTTGAATATTGAAAGACAACTTTTTCAAGCTCCACATAAGGTAGGAAGGAAAATTGAGTTATTTTCCCTCAATAAAATGCATTAAAAGTATAGCATGGTAGAAGAGTAAGACCACGTATCTCCCTTCGTAGGTAAGATTTTTTTGTAATACTAACAGTAGATTCTGCAACTTAGAATTTATTGCAAACATAGGAATGCCTTTCTTGAATGCTAAAAGATCCATACTTGGGTTGTGAAGAAAATGTTCCCTCTATTCATTCTTTAGTCTTTATTTTTCAAAACAAATTTTACTGCTTCTTGTAATTTTTGTCACTTTTTCAATGAAAGACTCAATTATATTCAACTTTATATCTCTAATTTTTACCTCCACTCCATCGAAGTTCTGGAAAAATGCTCTAGTTACCTCAATTTCATGCCCAATAAACTTTTCAAAGAACCTAAGCCATCCTACTTTCTGAAGTTGTTCTAAGACCTGAGGATAAGCGCTAAGAAAATTAACCCCAATTGGTTCATAATGAAAAATACCCCCATCGCTATGAAGAAGAAGTTGTACCTCTGAATTATCTCTTTTGAGAGGTTTTCAATGGATAAATGGGGAAAACAATGGGTGCAATTTGGGAGTGGTAAGGTTTTAATTGCATATGATAAGAGGATTTTTTGATATGATGGAATGAAATATAGGACTATGAAATGATGGAATACAAAATATGATTAAGTTCATATAATTAAATGAAGATAATTAATTAAAAGTTTAATCAATAATATGTTGATGAATCCATCAACTCAAAAATATATAATTCACTTTAATGAAACTGATTCACCATTTATATAGTTACCTCATAACGCATACCTCACTTTTGTATCTTGATTTTTCTTGCTTGCAGGTCCATGATGTATCTTGGAGGAAATTGGCTACAGAATGTGGAATCAGTTAAAGAATGTTGACAATTTTGCAATTTTTCTTTTAATCCTATTATATGCTACTTTAAGTCTTGTTGATGTTGAATTCTAACAATAACTAATGAAGCTAATGATTGTTGCAAAGTTATCTTTAGAAGAGAAACAAAGTCTTTAAAGAAAATTATTTGAAAATGAAAAAAATTATAAAAAAAAGAGAGGGATAAAGGAAAATGGGAAGAAGGAAGGGGGATGAGAAAATCTAAGTTTCCAAGGATCACTTGGTTTTCAACTGAGATTTTCTGCAAAGGAATGCCAACAATGTTGGTTTTCATAACTATGCTTTTTATTTTTTTCTATTTATTATTTCTTTATTTCTCTTATTTCTCTTTTCTTTCCTTTTTTTTTTTTAATTTTCTTCTAAATAAATAGAAATTACACTTATTTTGGTTATAGAGGGAGAGATTATCTTTTTCCTACCAACTTTAGATTATAATTTTCTTGCATATTTTTAACAAACTCTTCTCTTGTCAAAGGATTATGATATAGCTTCAATATGTGCCCATTGACAAGGAAGGTGATCCCTTCTTCATCAATAGTCCTAATTCTAACTAACCCATTATCAATAAAAAATTCTATTTCACAAGGACCAAGCCAATGTATTTGAAATTTCCTAACTTGGAATAAAAAAAGAAGAGCCTAATCACCTATCTTGAAATTTTTGACTTTGATGAATTTATCATTCCATACTGTCCTCTGTTGTTGGATTGTGATTTTTCTTTGTATGACATATTTTTGTATCTCATCTAATTCGTTTAATTATGACATTATTTATTTTTTTACCTTCAGAAAGGTCAAGCACCAAATTTGTTCTTGCCTTGAAGGTCTCCACTTGGAATTCAATTGCAAGCAAAACTTCCTTCCCATAAATAAGCTCATAAGGGGTATGTCCAGTAGTATTTCTCCATGTGGTATGGTATGTCCAAAGTGCTTTTGGAAGTCTATCTTCCTAGTCTTTCTATGAAAATTTACACTCTTGGTCAATATAACTTCAAGCTTTTTGTTGATGGATTATGTTCACCCATTGGCTTGCAGATGATATGGAGTATATTTATGGTGTCTGACCTTGTATTTCCCCATAATCTTTGGCACCACCTTAGATGTGAATTGAGCACCCTGATCTGTTACAATTTCTCTTGGAACACAAAATCGAGTAAAATATCCTCATAAAGAAATGTAACTACAACATTTTGAGTAGAAAAAGTAAGTGGCTTAAATTCTACCCATTTTTTAACACAATTTTTGCAAACAATGATATAGGTCTTTTTTCCGGATGGAGGGTTGATGGATCTAACAAAATCTATAGTCCATTTGTCGAAAGGCTTTATTAATACTTGTGGTTGTAGAGGCATCTCGTCTAATTGAGTAAGTCTCCCCATTCTTTGGCAACTATCACATTTTTTGACATATTCCTTGAAATCCTTGAAAAGGGAAGACTGATAATATCCCAAAACAAGCACTTTATATGCAGTTCTTTTATAAGTGAAGAGTCCTCCACATTGTTCGTCATGAAAATATTTTATCATCTCAGGTACTTATTCTTATCGAACACATCTTCGGATGATAAAATTAGGTCCAATTCAGTACAGTTCCCCTTCTATCCAAGAATAACATGCATTGGATTTAATGACTTTCTTCTTTTCTTTGGATTATAATTGAGGCTGGAATTTCCCTCTAGCTAAATAGTTAGAAATATCTATGAACGAAGGAGTTATGGTAGATACTATAAAAATATATTCGTAAGGAAAATTATCAATTACATGAGTATCATTATTATCATCCTACATCCTGGAAAGGAAATAAAAAACTTTGTTTTTCTTTCCTGGCCTATATAAAATAATAATATTTAATTCTTTCAATAATAAAATCCATATAATGTTCTTGTCATTAGTAATTGATTTTTTCATTAAATACCTAATAGTGGAATGATCTATGTAGTGGTGTATTTTTTTCTATGGAGTACCAAAAACACCTTCCTTGTAGTTGGTTTTTCCCTGTAAGGAGAATACAAGAAATTAGTTGTTGTTAGTGGAAAACATGGGTAAATAAATCACTATAAATAGTGAAAACAATGCATACATGGACATAAACTAAAAAATAATGAATAAACATATAAACAATTCTTAATAATGAAAACACATCAACAAAGTAATGGAAAAGAGTCCCCTTTATTGAATGTTCAAGGTAGAAGGATATAATATATGAATAATAAAACACTTGGAGAGAATTGTTTGAGTAATTGTGCTAAAAAACCCTTAACAAGGAAGTTCTTTTCCTCGATCTCTTCGCAAGTTTCCTCTCTCTCTCAAAGAAGTATGAGGATTATCTGAATGCTAGAATCCTCTTCTCAATGAAATTCTTGATTTCTAGGGAGAAATTTTTGCAGCATAACAATGTTGATATTCTTCTCCTTTTGGTCTTCCAATGGCCTGTTTATGTAGAATTTTGAATTCCTCTTACCTCTCTCGGTTCATTAATGATAAAATGACGTATGAGTGAGGAAAGAGGATCCCTTGGGGGCTACATATCTCGAACTCAACCTCAAAATAGGATGTCCTTGAATGGTAAATGCAGGGAATCCAAATTTAGAGTGTGTGAAGTGGTCTTGGGCTATTGCCTCAAACTTTTGTTTGGCTGTGCGGTTATCAAAGAAATAGTTGCGCAGTCACTAATTTCGACCTTTAGATGAGACGCACAAGTAGATTTTAAAATTGAAACCTTTGGAAGACTTTTATTTTTGTATTTTATGATGTGTTTTACTAAAAAACCTTCACTTGTATACTTTGATGACGATTATGGGCTTCATCTGGATTATACAAATGTGTGTACGATTTTGGCCCCTGATGTATGGGGTTAGGAGAAAATGTAAAGCTGAAACACATCACATTTTTCTATTTTTTAAGAATCTGATCAAATTCTTGAGAGAGAAAGTAACTTACCGTGGATATGAGTAGGGAAAATCCTTGATTAAGAATTAAAGATAACTATTCCTTGAAGAATTGTTGATACAAAAAGGTGTCTACATGAAGTGAGCATATTCCATGCTCCTTATGATGGCTAATGATGAATTATTATAATCACATAAGAAATGGTTCTCCCAAGTAAAGGTTGATGTGGCTGACATGATGATGATGATAACTACATATGCCCTCAGGAGCTATTCTAACAAATAGACTGAACTACATGCCCCCATGCATCAAAAGTGAAGCACTATTGAATGAGGTTCTGTTGGGTCCCTATAATACTAGTGATTACCCCATTACTATGGTAGTTATACCCCTTATTTATATTGTTGTGCCCCTATTACCCACATATTGTTATTTCTGTGCCCCATAGAATCCCTCTATTATTATTTTTTGTGGCTTTATATTATTATTGTTAGGTCGGCTGGATTATATTGTGACTCCTTAGACTCCTATATATAGAAAGGACGTTTTGTCATTTGTATCATCGAAGAATTGTTCATTTAT
>APFE030697488.1:141827-156361 GCA_000404065.3 Pinus taeda
GTTGCCCCCTCGAAGAGGCTGAATTCTAAGTCGTTGATCTATCTTTTATATCTTTTCTTGAGCTGGTTTCATAACAGGTTCTAAGGGATGCATGGGTCTTTGACTCGAGGTACCTCCCACACATCGAAATGTAAGAAATCTGGAATGAGGTGTTTATGGATGCATGGGTCTTTGACAAAATGAGAGAGTTACAATGGTTATAACCTATGATACTACCTTGACATGAAAATATTTTCTAGTGTCAAATTTTAAGGATATCTATGACATCAATGGGAGATAATGATTCCCACTGTGCCACTTGAGGTTGTTCTGTAAGGGTTGAAAAGAAACCAAGGTACTACTTCGAACCTGGAAGGTTTTTGTTGAAGTCAATAGGAAATAAGCACCAACCATCCAAAATGTTTATTCGGGGAATCATGGTGAAGGGATAAAGATGATTCTAACATTAAGGGTTGTCAATGAATGATAAGGAGAGATGAAAGTATGGGTGGAATATAGTAAATTTCTTGGGGTTGGAGCTACAATACAAGTGTCGACAATCAAAATGATTGTTTTGGGCCAAATATTTCTAGATTCGGTAGGACATATAGGGTAGGTATGAGCATGTTATGACTGACGTGATGAATGACGAATGATTGTGACTCATATGGTTTTGTGATATAAGAAAGCTACAAAAAAGGGTGACTTAGGGACCGTCACCAAGTATAAGACATGAAAATATGGGCAGGAATCCTTTTCCTAAAAAAAATTGTACACTTGTCAAAAGAATGATGAAGTGGTTTGGGATGTACAAACATGGAGATGGGTTCCCCAAGAGAATGGTGGCATGCGTAATGATGTAGGTATGGTTCTTTGCTAAGGATGGGGGCCTCATTTGTTGGTCTCGAAGATAAAGTTACACAAATAATTTATGCTAAATGGAGGGATGATAGGCCAAATATAGAGTGGGAATGCATTCAACTTGATTTGACAAAAAATAAATGAGGCAGACCGGGAGTGTGTTTGGTAAGCAATAAGTAAAGAAGATAAGAATGAGGCTAATCGTCAAGAAATTTAAATGAAACGGATCTCAGGTTTGAGTGGATGGCCATGGATATCTATAGTGTATGGTGATATATAAAATGAGGTGATCTATGTATGGTAGTGTGCTATCGACCGACATGGACATTTACTAGGTGCAAGGTGACAGTAGTGGTAAACATGGTCAAGATGATGGGCCCTATGGTTTATTTTGGAGAAATGATGTCAAGATATGAAAATATTTGGAGGAATCCTATCATGTTGAGTGGAGGATGATACCTTAACTATAGACGATCGTTGAGGGGCTGACTCTGATGAGAAAGTGTTAGAAAATTGTAACATTGAGAACCAATACCTAGAGTCAAACAATATTGATGAAATCATATATAAGCTAAAATTTGTTGAACAAGATGAATCAAGGAAAATGGAAAGGCACACCTAAAGGGGTACTCTGAAACATGAAAATGGGCCGAAAAATGAATCTAAGGTCGAAATGGAACAAAGGGTACCATGATGAAGATGATATCATCTTGATCCTTGTGTCACTGATGGTTTTGAAAATATACGTCATGAGATCCTAAACGAGGCTCTGGAAGATGAAAAATAGGGCGATATTATATAGGGAAAATTGGGCCATATGCCGCCTCATTTGTACTTGCTGACTTGGAGATCAAAGTTAGGTCAAGGACAGACAGGTAAGAGGAATCTACCAAAACTTTGTGTTTTTGGTAGGCCAGGTTAGGTAGGTTGTACATGATACCATATACAGACCTTTATTTAGGGTAAAAATGAACTCCACGTAGGTGATTGTAGAACACTTGTGTAGAGCTCACTGATTTTGTGATTACAGCTGTGAAATTCCACATCTGTTGAAAAAATGCCTGCGGGGTCCTCGACTCAATGACCACGTGGTTTTCAAGGTTACAGATGCACAAAGTGCACGATTTTTCATAAAATACTTGTGTGTTTTGCGTGTCTATGAGAAAAGTAAATTCGCAGATAGGGGATCAACGCTCACGCAACTATATGGATGATAGTCGTAGTGATGCAAGACTGCTGGGGGGAATTCAACACGGTACCATGCATTTGTTTGAGGAACAGATGTGTGGTTCCATTCCTGTTATCAGAACAAGTAAACAAGCTAACAAAAAAGGAAAATCTAAAGACTATGAGGATGATTTTTTGGTTTTCTACATCCTTTTTTGGAAGGAGGGGGATGATGTGGAGAGAGTGTGACTGGGAGCCCCTCTGAATAGCGGTGGTTGGTGATTCTCTGATGAGCTCGATGCTAGCTAGATGGGGTTTGTTGAAGTTCCTTCAAAACACCTTGCTCAGGTCATAGGATGATTTCCTGCATTTTGTGATATCAAGATGGGAGTCAGATGAAGAGGCGTTCAGGATTCGAGGTAGATATTTGACATTCACTACTATAGTGGATGTCTACTTCATGACAAGATTGGTGCTTTATGGGGAGGATCTACCAATGTCACTATCACATGGTCGGGTGGATCTACATGCATGTGTGAGGGCCATTATGAGCATGATGTTATTGAATAGGGTTACATTCGTATTGATAGTATTTTGGATTTAGTGAAGCAACTTGCTCTAGATATGATTATGTGCCTTGCTAAGTAACTATCACCACACCGAGTTTCTGGTCTTCAGTCTACTGTCCTCCACAAACTCTAGGGAGGCATCCTCTATGACTGGGCTAGTTTTATGCACAAGGGTATGATAGCAGAGCTCACAAATGTGCATGGGGGCAATCACAGAGTTTTTTTTACGCAAACATACTTTGTAGCATCCTCTATCAGAGTTGGGAAACAATGAATCCCAATAGTCTTTTTGCATTAATGAAAAAGACACACTTGAGAGGGTTCAAGCGTAGGTTATATTATCAACATCTTTGGAATACTAGGCGCATATCTTCAAAATGGTCTGAGAGCTTTTTCTATCATACTTTAAGGTCGTTGAAATAGGTTAGTATGAGATGATCCAGATCATGGAAGATATAGTTCATGGCCTGCTGAAAAGTGGCACCAACATTTTTAAGGCCAAAGGGCATGACAATATATGTAGATGTTCCCCCATAGGGTTGTGAAATGGGTTTTATATTGATTAGTATGGCCTATCTAAATTTGGTTATACCTTGAGAATCCATCCATGAAGGATAGAGCCTTCTGACCAAAACATGCATCACTGACCTGGTCGATGAAGGATGTAGGGTAATTGTCTTTGGGGCATTCTTTATTCATATCTTTGAAATTAGTACAAATGTGAATGGTGTCATGATTTTTCATGATGGTTATAGGGTTTGACACCCAAGAGGTGTAATCTATGAGATGGATGAAACCAGTTTTGTCAAGCTTCTTAATGTCTTTCTTGATTTCTTATACCTTAGAGGGATGGAGCTGACGTTGCTTTTTCCTAATGAGGTGGGCATGAGGCCATGTATCAATATGGTGCTCCATGATAACAGGATTGGTGCCTAGCATATATGAGTAGTACCATGAAAATATGTCCCTATATTCTTGAAAAAGGGTGTTGTATTAAGCCACCTCATCTGTGGTGCATGTTGGCCCAGTGAGATTTATTCAACTATGTCAGGCTTGGTGGAAATATCTACCTTGACTGTAGGTGAGATATTATACATATTCCCTTCCTCCAATGCATCTGGTGTTGGGATGGTATTTTTAAACCAATCTACCTGTCTTGGTGGCAGGAATTCTTTCGATTCTATTGTGAAAATATCATGAATTGGTGCATCAATAGGTGAAAATTATTTTTCCCATAGAAAGAAAGAACAGTGATGCATGGCATCCCATGGAAATTCGGGTTTTCTCATGATCTCTAGACTATAATCATTGGAGTGAAAAATATTACTTAATGGTGAACTCGGTTGTGCGAGGTCATGCGGGTGGCTTTAGGGCCTAGTTGTGCTAGTGGACAAGCACAAAAATGATTCGGTGATCGATGTCATAGAACCCAACAAAGTTGAAAATGTGAAGATTGGATGGGTCTGTATAGTCAGTGGTGGTGTCGCCGTTGTGGTGGGTTTAACATTCTCAACACCAAAAAATGTTGAGCAGTAAACATGAATTAGGGTTCCTATTGAGGAGGAAATGAATCATATATGATGTTACATGTATCAGTGCCAAGTGATGGGTGAATATTCGTGATGGTGGGTTGATGGTGAGTGGGAGAAGGTTCCTGTGATAACATAGGCATCCTAGGAGCCAATGCATCCTCTTCCATGGGAGGATTATGTCTAGGAATTTTATGGACTGGTGGATGTCGTATCCTAAGGTATCCAACAATTCGTAGCATAGGATATGTCTCAGGACTATGAGAGTCACCGTACAGATATTGCACGTAGGATTGGTGCTAACATGATAAATTGTGTAGGTATCAACAACTCCTATAGTGTGTGATGATAACGCAAGATTGAGTTTATGAGATGGGCCACTACTGGGTGTTGGCCACCTCTAGATCTTATTATCAGCATGATGTGTGACCCTAATGTCAGTTTTCCTCAATGTTGTTCTTGCTGCTCGAAAGCATGGAAGGTATTGGAAATTCCTCATGTGACATTCTTGGGAGAAGATGTGGAAATGTTGCACAATCATCTCACTTGATTTGAGCGAGTAGGTGTGGGAATATGGACCAATAAGAGAAAGAAATCTCGAATCTTTCTCAATGCCTGACATTGATTGATTAGGTGATTAGGTTGGTCACATAAGGCACATGTGTGGGGAGGTTTTGGAAATATTTCCTAAGGTCGTTTTTCCATCCTTCTAGATACTGACCGAGGGTAGGAGGTAGAATAGCGATGGGTGCATGGATGAACTATACACATTTTTTTTCCTCGAACACACACAAGATGGTTTTGGATCCATCATTCATTACTGTAATGATATTGTTATGGGATTGCATCTTTATTTTGACATATTCTAATTTTTCAGCAATGTATTGGCACATACAAGCCAATATTTCCTGAAAGCGGGGAAGGGTTGGGAAAAACCGAGTATGATGGTTTCTCGTGCAAACATGACAACTATGGCATTTGAATTTGGGCCTCTTTCTAGGGAAAACTTAAGGGGCTTGGTACCATTTCTTAATTTCTTGCAACTCAGGACATTGGTTAATCAGATGTCTAGGTTCATCACATAAGGTGCATCTTGAGGCAAATTGAGGTATCGCTAATTCTAGTTGCCTCCTTGTATGGTGGGAGGTTGTGTGACCATGGGTGTAAGGGAAATATGATCATGAAGCTTCTTCCTCAAAAACATAAAATATGGTTTTAGACCCATTATCCCATGTTGGTGCAACAGTAAGTGAGGGGGTTATGGTATTGCCTTCATCCAGTACACTTAAGGCATCTCGATACCAAGGGACTTTGGGGTAGTGATGAGTGTAATTGCCATACTTTGTGCAAATGGTTAATGCATGGTTAGTGTGCAATTTCTTATTATGTGTTGGCCTGGCCTTCTCTCCTATAGGTAGAGGTGGGGCTACTAGAATTTTTGGGGCATGCAGACGAGATTTCAACTCCTCTAACTTAGGAAACAAGTGGGTAGGGTGCCCAACTACTTCACACAAGGAACAGGGTGGAGGTACCCTAGATGAGGAATATTTTGAGGATTCCACCTTCTTTCCTTTTTTCTTATCCCTCTTGTTGGTGCCTGCTAGTGTCGATGCAAACATAGCTTGTTTTCAGGTGGTTTCGTGAGTAGTAGTCACGAGAAAGATGCATGTTGAGGTAATACCTAAGTTTGTTAACATGGTCTATGGGGCTAAATACCAGATAGGTATCAAAAAATCCATATTCGGAAATGTAAGTGTTCAATGACTTGGTGCGAGACATAACCAGGTGGGGGGTGTAAGAAAGGTGTTTGGGTGATAGCATAGGGTAGGAATGTAGAATCGATAGTTGTAGCACTAGGCGTGTCTAGAAATAGTTCCTAATTGTGCGGGATGTTTGATGAGATCATCATGGACACCAGGGCTGGTGTGGCAATGGGGACAACCTCTAGCAAATGTGGGTCTCCGGGGTATGTACTGAGGATTTTTGATGGTTTAAATTGTCCAGGTACGAATTCAATGAAGGTTGTGATCAACTCAAGGGAAGATCCTACGAAAGGTAGCACACCATCAGGGGTGGTGGATATCTTCTTCTCATATTATGTGAGTTAGTCAAAGTTAAAAAAATTCCCATCCTGAGGGAACATCATCATCCTGAATATTGAATATTCCACTGCAGTCATTGCATACATGTAACATCAACCAAGAAGGATATTGTAATCCAACTGTGCATCGAGGACTTCTATGTCAATGAGCACAACTTTACCAGCAAGCTTCTTTGGGACATCTTGGAATAGGCCTATGGGAGAAGAAGGTTTCCTGTCGTATGCTTTGAGAGTGATGTTAGATAGTTTAAGCTTGGGAGATCCATGTTTTTTCCAAACTATTTTGGGCATAATACATGTGGTTGCTCCCACATCAACTATGCATCGATGGATGTTTATGTTCCAAATTGTGACCAGAATTTGGAAGGAAATTATCGATGGAAGACAAGGGGTGACATTGTCCGAGTTAAAATCCACCCAATGGGAATTGGTGGGCTTGATTGTGCTTAACGTGTAAAGTAAGGCTTTATGTTGAGTTGGGCATGTTTAAAAAACTTCCAATGCTGACATAGCTGATGGAATTGAGCTGAACCATCAACTATGTTGTAGCTATAAGAGACCTTTGAATTATGTCCCATTCACCCCAAAGGCCCTTTGACCATTCTTGGTATGGTTTCTATAGGGATTCAAGGGATTATAAAAAGGTCGTGTAGGTGTTGCAGTGGTCGAAATGATTGCCATGTAAATGTTGTGACTTGAGTTAAACTAGGAAATTTCTCTATGAGGATTTTAATACTATTCCTAAGAGGTTTCATGATGAATATTTACCACTCCTTGATGGTCGGAAGGATATTTAATTACCACATATTGTTAGTTTTGTCCTGCTTTCCCCCCGATATATTTTTTCCTCTTCAACTCGGGGATTTGAGGAAAATGATGGGTATGGTGGTCATATTCTCCGCAAATGGCACAATCATGATTAGTTCGTAGAATGGGTTCTTTTTTTCTTCCCTTGGGTGTTATTATTGGCTTGACCTTGATTTTGATTATGTTTTGGGTTTCCCCCAGCTTGTGCTTGCGGAGCTTGTTGTTGATTATTTCTCCCTACCTAGGCTCAACCTTTTGCTTGTTCTTTCCTTTCTTATTATAACAATTAGGTGGGTTATATGTGTTCAATTTTTCAAATTAATTTTGTTTTTAAGGGAGATAAGGTTGCATGAAATTAACCCCTACATCAAACTATGCTGGTGGGTTATTTTGTTGGGGTGTTGGAAAATGGAAACACCGATTCCCTTGCCCTCAGTTGGCATATGTGTTCTAGGAAGTGGAAACTACTTTTGCGGTCCTAGGGGTTATGGATTTCCTTATGGGGAAGATATGAGAAAACATACATGGGAGGGTATTGGCCACTCAGCATGGGAGGGTATTGGTTCAGCGTCATAGCAAAATTCTGCATAGGTGTAGGTTGACTAGGATAATATCCTTTTTTTTGAGGTGGTTGTGTTGTATGCATAGTTCCAAATGGTTGGAAACTGTACATATTTCTAGAATAATGGAAAGTATGTTGATTTTGGGCTATGGTCCCGACCAACCCATCTACAACACTAGATGCACCTAGTAACTTTGGTTTAAAAGTTTGTAGGAGAGGTGCAAGTGGAAGGACATGGTAGAGGTATCCAAATTGTGTGTATATGAGCTCTAATTATTGAGCTTTGCTGATAGCCTCTTCCTCATTTTGTGGGGAGGAATTTTCCACATATTTTGATATTTCCAATATGAGGGATCTCAAAAATAATTCAAGGAGGATTTTTGCTTTAAGATGAGCCTTGGAAAAGCTACGACATTTTCACCATTCATGGATTTGGTCTGAGATGTGCGTGAAAATTGTTTTCTTGAAATAAGTTAGAAGTTCCAGTCTCGAGTCTTAGTGAATGGGGAGCTAAAAGAAGGTGAGGAATATTTTGGTTAGAGAACTGAAGTTCCCATGCGACCCAGAGGGTTGGCCTATGTAGCATTTTGTTGTGGCCCCTACGAGGGTGCATTGAAATTGGAGTAAACCCATAGGGAGATAAGTTGAAATACGAGTTGGAAAAATATTGTTTGGTTATATATTAGGCTTTTGTGATCCTTAATGTAATAATAATATCTTTCGGATTAATCACATCATTATTATTTGGTCGATGTTTTGAACCAACTAATGTGGTTCATCCTCTAAAATTTGATGATGTAATCTAATATTATTGTATTATTTCCACTATTATTTTATAATTTCCTTAGGAGGCCCATTTTGGACCTCAAAACTCCCCTAATGCTATCACATATTTAAATATACAACATGTCTCTCCTTGCTCATTAAGTGTGCTAATCCATAAATGTTGTGATTAAGATTGTGTTCAATTTTGTTTTCAATGCTCCATTAATGCTCTAGTCATCGTGGTCCTTGTTGCCTTGAATAAATTCTCTGCAATCTTGGTGGAGCCTTCAAATGTTGTAGACTCGTTCAATGCTTTCATGGTCTGATTATGGTTGTTAGCCAATCTAACATAAATTCCATATATAGAGGGGTCTTCCAAAGAGTTTCCAACTCGTTCATATGACTTTATAAAAAACTCCCACAGGTTCTTTAATATTGGCCCTTATTTTTCAAATGGATGTGAGCTCATCCATGCCTTAAAAAATGTATTCATGTAGTAATTTTTATTCCAAATAAGTTGAAGTCGTTTGGTCACGTCAACACATAAAAACATTGAAAAATAGCATGCAATAACCTCTTTGAACTACAACCCCAAGAGCTTAATTTCCATGAATTAAACCTATGTTCCCTCAGTCACACAACACACATAAGACCACATCCTAGCTCTAAATATTTAGCCTATAGCTCCTTCCTCCCACAGCTCCTCTATCTTCCCTTCAATTTCCTTTTTGGGTATTCTTTGTGGTGTGAGTTGTCAGGTGGGTCCACCTTTCTACCTTTTCATTGGTCCTGTTTCATCACTTTTTCTATCTCTGTGTCTCAATGCTTGTCATCTAGAAGATTCATTTTTGTACTACTTTAAAACATTCCAGGGTCAATCCTTAGGGATGACGTGTCCTGGTGGGTCATCGCAAAGCCTTTTAATTAGCTTTGCATTGTCCTACTATTTTGCCGCACTGCCCCAGTTCTTTTATCCTAGCCATATCTTTGCATGCCTTTGTTTTTCCTCTAGGGTAAGCCTTACAATATTACGTGTTTTGTGGGACTACCAAATTCCTCCTCACATTAGTTGTCATCTCTACCACAATTTCCACTACATCGCTACACCTAGTCAACCCGTAGCTTTCTCCCTTACACCCTTTTATTTCCTCTGGGGTAAGGCCTTAGGGATCAACCATCCTAGTGGTTCTGCCTTCGGTCTCATGTACCAATTAAATGCTAGGTAGGGCGATCTATCTATCAGATTTGCATGATGTCCATTCATCTAGTAACTCCTATGCATGCTTCATTCAAACCTCTATGAGATTAAGCCTGCAATATGACATCATGATTACGTCACTATTGTCATTTGGCACCACAAGATTGGTCCATGTGTCACATTTTTTGGCCCACTTGGGTGCCCAAAAATTTGGAGTTCGTATGCCACATGTCCTCCATACTAACGTCACCTCAGCCAATACGATGAGGAGAGAGAAAGGGTTTTGGGCCTTGCATTTTTCAAAGAATTCCTTTGTTAAATTTCTAAGGGTCCCGAAAAATTCTTTAACATTGAGCCACTCTACCTTGCTATGTTTCTGCCACATTTTTTGACACTTTTATCCTAAGCATTCACCTTTGCTTCCCTTTAAAACTTTCAGGGTACACCTGCCAAGATGACATCATCCTTGGCTTGCATCATTCTTGCAATTCCTTATGTGGTCAATCTTGAACCTTCCAGGTAAAATTCTTTCGGGATTACATGTAAAGGGGGATCCATCGCTAGGCAATCAAAAATATCCCTACTAATTCTCTATCTTCCCATGTCCTCCCAGCTCTCCTTTAGTATCTCTGCTTGCAGCTCCACAACATTTTGAAAAAGGTGGAAAAATTGGTCACCACTTTGACCCTTCTCCCTAATTAGCTCTGCAACTTGGAATTTATAGGCACTTAAGCTTTAAATAGAAATAATTTGTGATCCAAAAGATCATTTTTGAAATGCATTATACCATTGGAAATATATTTATGAGGAACACCCATCTATTCCATCTCCAAGGGCATCTGAGCTAAACTCCGAAGGAAAAAGTGTCTTCAAACCTTGGGACTCCCTAACCATCATAGATATACTATTTTAGCTTCTTCAATACGCCTACTACTGTGATGATTCTCTACTAAATACTAGAACAACCATAAGGATCCCCCATGCTTAACATACCATGCATCTATCTATCTTTATCATTTGACACCAATGCCAACACTATGCTCAATAATATCCCCCTTTAGCATTAATGGGAACAAACCAAACTCCCCCTAAAACCAAGCATGATTTTCTCCATACTCCCCCTACCACCAATAATAATTATACTCATTGAATTCTTCTCCCCATTTGACATCAATGGCAAAGGATGCATCCAATAAATGAAACTCCCTCTGACACTTTGTAACCTACTCTTCAAATGATCCACCGGGCTGAGTAGCTGCCAAGACATATTAGATTTGATTCATTTGAGTGGAGGAGCCATAACTCCTATTTGTTGTTGGAGATACTAAAAGGGTTCTCTTGCTAATGGATTAGTGAATATATCTGAAAGATGCTCGTTATAGACCACATATTTAAGTTGAACAACAATAGCAACAACTTGTTCTCTTAAGAAATGAAACTTGATGGGAATGTGCTTTGTATTTGAGTGCATGACAAGATTTTTAGAAATGTTGATAACACTAGTATTGTCACACATTACTAGAATTGAATTACTCAAGTTTACCTTGAGATCCTTTAAGGTTAGCTTCATCCACATAATTTGCATGCAACAAGTGGTAGCAACAATGTATTCTGCTTAAGCTATTAAAAATGAGATCAAGTCTTTTTTTTTTACTTACCCGAGACACTAAACAATCTCAGAAAAAAAAGTTGATCCAGAGGTGATTTTCCTATCATCAAGACTTCCTTCCCAGTCAACATCAATGTATGCTTTTAACTTAAAATATGCGCTTCTAGCATACCATAGCCCATTGTCTGTTATGGCTTGTAAGTATTTGAATTTTTTTTATAGCAATGACATGGATTTCTCGGGGACATGCTTGAAATATGATGACCAAGACTACTCATTGCATGATTTTTGATATTTAACTTGTGAGGTAACACATGCTTCCAATTATTGATCAATAGACTGTTTGATTTACTAGAGGTGTCTAAGATTCTTTACATAACGTATAACCTGTAACCATGGGGGTATTAAATGGCTTGCATTCTTCCAATCCAAATTTCTTCGTTGTTTCTCTCAAATACTTGGATTTGGATGTGAAGTTGCCATCATTTGATTGAGAAATATGCAACCCTAGAAAGAAGGAGAGTTCTCCTATCATGGACACCTCAAATTATTTCTCCATACAATTTGCAAATTGGTGTCCGAACTGCTCCATCTCATTGCAAAATATTATTTCATCTACATAAACCACTACAATCAATAAGTGATCATCTTCAGATATTTATATATATATATATATATATATATATATATATATATATTAATATATATATATATATATATATATATATATATATATATATATTTCTATATGTAATTCCTCCCTTGAAGCCTTGTTATTAGAGGTCTTTATTCAACCTGGTATACCAAGCTATAGGAGCTTGCTTGAGCCCATAAAAAGCTTTCTTCAATTTTCATACATAATCGTTATTCTCTGAGAGCATGAAACCTTCTCACTATTCTATATATACTTCCTCTTCTAGATCACCATTGAGAAAAGTTGATTTCACATTCATTTGGTATACCTTGATGTTCTTATGACTGACCAAAGAAAGAAAAATTCTGCTGGCTTCTAATATGGCTACAGGTGAAAATGTTTCCTCAAAATCTATCCCTTGTATTTGAGAATACCCTTTGCAGAGTAATCGAGCCATTTTCCTTATTACTTGGCTTACTCATTTAGCTTATTTTCAAAGACCCATTTGGTGCCTATAACATTTTTCTCTTTAGGTCTTGTAACAAGTTATCAATTATCATTATTATCAATTTGATCTAATTTCTCATTCATTTCCCTCACCTAGGACTTATCTTCACTTGCATGACTGATATTTTTAGGCTTGATTTGAGACAACAGAGAAAGGTTTATGTAGCTTGGACTACCAAAGAATCTCCTCCTGATTTGAACACCAAGTCTTTGGTCACCAATAATCTAAATTCTAGGATGTTATTTCTTTACATATCTTGAAGGATTTTTGGGAATTTTCATTGTACTTCTTTCTTCATCTTTTACCTATGTTTCTTCTTGGTCTGAGAATCTAGTGGCTGAACTTTCTTCTCCATCTAAGTTCACTTTTTCTTTGGATGGATCAAATTGTGGTAGTATTTCATCCACTACAATGTCAATGCAGATTTCAACTCTTTTTGTTCTCTTGTTGAAGCATTTGTATCTTTTACTTTTTATTGAGTATCCAAGGAATATACCTTCACTAGCACGAGGATCAAACCTTCCAAGATTTTTATCATTTCTTTTAATGAAGCATTTTCTCCCAAACACCTTGTAGTGTTTCACTAATGTAGATCTCCCTTTCGATAACTCATAGTGATTCTTATCATTGTTAGGGAAAAATTTTGTTCTATTTGCTAAATACATCGTTGCTTGTGTTGCTTCTTCCAGAAGGAATGTGGTACATTACCTCCACTACAAAAAATAAGTTCATTGGTGAGGGTCATGCTTGTGACAGACCTTTAAGGTCCGTCACCAATGTCACATATGGTGGCAGTCCTTAAAAAAGTGTTATTGCAAGTGTATATAGTGATGGTCCTTTACGGTTTGTCAACAAAGCCATTTTCAATGACACTTTTGTTGAGGATCGTTAAAGGCCCACCACTAATTCTTTCTTTGGTGACATTTTTGGTTCATTAAAGGCCCATCACTAATTCTCTCTTTGGTGACACTTCTAGTGACGATCTTTTATTGACCATCACCAATGATCTTTTTGGTTACTTTTGGTGATAGTCAATAAATGTTTGTCATCCTTTATCACTCGAATGAGTTTTTGATGACGCTTTATTCCTATGACGGACCTTTAAGGTCCATCACCAATGTCACATATGGTGACAACCTTTAAAAAATCATTGTTGTGAGTGTATATAGTGATGGTCCTTTAAGGTTTGTCACCAAAGCCATTTTCAATGACACTTTTGGTGAGGGTTGTTAATTTCTCATCGCTAATTCTCTCTTTGGTGACACTTTTGGTGAGGGTCATTAAAGGCCCATCACTAATTCTCTCTTTGGTGACACTTTGAGTGACAATATTTTATTGACCCTCACCAATGCTCTTTTTGGTTACTTTTGGTGATAGTCAAAAAATGTTCGTCATCATTGATCATTCCAATGAGTTTTTGATGACGCTATGTACTTGTTACTATATTTTTTGTCAAGATATAAGATTTAAGACCATTGTTGTGGAGTCTTTTTCATTATGTGTCCAAGGTCATAGTGGTTATAATAGCCAGTCAATTTTTTAAGAAGTAATTAGTGTGTATCATTTCCCTCAAGTCATAAGACTATAGTCTTCCTATGAGTCAACACATGATTCATCTCTTTTAGGTTTATTATCTAACAAATTTCCTTTAAATAAAGTTCCACTAGTGTGTGTAGGAACTATATTATTTAATACATAATCATGCTTTGCCAATTATATTAATGAGAGAGACCCAACACTCCTCAACACTCATGGCACACCCTAACATGATTTGGAACAATACACTAACATTCCTTGGCACCTCGCATGTCTTGGAACATCTTTGTACTTGGGACATCTTTGTACTTAGAACATCTTTCCATGAGTAGGATGCCAAAGCACATGTTGGCATGCCATAGCATAGCATAGAACTCCCCTATCACGTTTTGGCATTCCTTGTAGTCCCTAGCATGCCATGGAACTCCTTGGAATAATATTTCATTGACAAAAATTAGCACTTGGCACACATTGGCACTTGGCATGTATTGGAACATATTATTATTGTGGCTAGCATGCCCCTTTTGAAATAGATAAAGTCTCGACTTATTAACCCTGTTATGTGTTCATTTCCTTTCATTTTAGCTTGGTTATTCCTTTCATTTCCTTGCAAATCCTTGATGCATATTAGCATACTTTGGCACCCTGCACATCCTAGCATGTCTTAGCACCTACAATGCCTTGGCACTATTTGGCATATGTTAGCACA
>APFE030697488.1:172604-231614 GCA_000404065.3 Pinus taeda
GATACCAATTGTTGGAAATAATACTGGGGGGGGGGGGGGGGGTGAATCAGTATTATCAAATCAGTTACTTTTCACTTTTCATACTCAGATTTATATACGCGGCTTCAGTTCAGTATATCCGTGTATATACGCGACTGTGTTAAATGCAACCAACGTACATTCAGTAATCTTATGATTCAATTAGCTTATCTACAATAAATGCATCAGTACATTATTAACCACATTAACAGTAAACATGTGTAGTAAAACAGTTCATATCATCACACATAAGAAGCACACATGAACACCATGATATAAGGTGGAAACCCAATGTGGGTGAAAATCACCTACTGCAATTCGTCTCTTTCTTCCTTTAATAAGAAACTTCTTTTACAATGTACTCGTGCAATCCTTTACCAGCACGTAGGCTACAACCTGCAGAGGGCTACAACCCTCTCTCCAGCTACTTCTGGAAGGGAGCTACAACCCCCTTAGCTCTTGTACTAGCGGATATAATAGTACGTAGGTGCTGACCTACAGAAGGTTACAACCTTCTTTTCTTCAGGGACCACATTTCATCAATTTTCAGACTAGATCCATAAGTACAAAACAATCACTGCTGCAATACAGTCATCAACTTATACTTGTATCATAAATCACTAAATCACCCAATACTAAATCACTGAAACCCTGTCATCAAAACACAGAGCGCAAACCAGAGCCCAGAACACTGCAACAACCACTAGAATCAACAGCAACCTGAAACACCAAATCTTATAATGCATACGCTACTTGACTATATCAAAATCGCGTGTATACGCGCTTTCATCAGAGGCAACCCGCGTACAGATCTAAAGATAATTACTTATACCTTCGCTGTCATATCCAACCCAAGCCAAGCAGCACAAATCAATAATCAGCAATACTAGATCTTCCCACTTCGTCAGACATCCATTCCTTATTTTTCCCTTTTTCCTAATGATCTTATCCTTATATAGGTTAGGCTTCTCTCAATACCATGGTCCAACACCATGTAGAAACAATACCATGGACCCAATACCTGGGGTCATCATTTCGAACCAAATACCATGGATCAATACCAAAATACCATGGACCAAATACAATGGACCAAAACCATGTACGCGCATTTCCTTCTGTGAACCCGTGTGTATACGTATACACACCTTTTGCTCCGCTAACCCACGTATATACGTACTTTCATCACGATCATCCTGCGTATACCTCTCTCTTGACCTACTGCATTCTGATCTGTCATCTGATTAAGTTGCCATCACCAGTATCTAACCTCTGAGTGAGTTTCCATCAAGGACAACACCTGTATCATAATCCCAACAGTTCCAGGTCATTCTTCTTGCTTATTACTTCCATATTCATCATCATATATGAAGGAATTTAAGTGAGCCTTTTAAAACTTCAAGTTGATCATAGCTTCCTTATGAAAGTGATATCCTTTGACCTCGAGGTTATATTCTCACATTTCTACCTTCCAAGATGATCATATCTTCACTTCATAGTTTCCAGGTAACAGATATTGAGCTTCCCTCAATACTCTTCATCCATATAGTTGAACTTGCCTCAATTTTCATCCACAACATTCTTCCTCGTAACAAAATAATATGTTAACCAAATAACCAACAATAATGAAAAACTAACTTACCTCATCATCATGACCTTCTCGTTTCATCAACATCCTCATGATCCATCTCCATATGAATATTCCTTCTTTCATAAGAGTTCCTAAGGATCGAATGTGTACACATTTTGGTGGCAATGCATTTAATACACATATGGTCACTTCCAAATCAGATATTGTTTCCCCAAGTCCTTGCAGATGGTCTCTTAGTTGAGAGACTTTCATGAGAAAGGATGCTATATCCTCATCATTTGATTTCTTTATTATATATAAATTATTCTGCAAATACATACTTTTTCTTGATGTACTTACAGAGTACAAGTTCACTGGCTTGTCATACATAGCCTTGGAAGTTTTCAAGTTTGCAACAAACAGAACAAGATAATATTTAATGGATTGAACTATGATCCTTTGACCCCTTACTTCCCCTTTCTTGTAATTTGGTAGTTATTGTGTCTTGTCTTTTCTAGGTTTAGTAATTTCCCTAGTAACATATTCCATTACTTCTTGTTTTGTGAGTATTAGGTCAACCCTTTCATCCATGCTAGATAATTGTATGCTCCAACGAGCTCATTTCTTTCATTGTAGAAAGAAACCATATGACTTGGTGATTTAGACATGAGGTAATACTTACTTGATAACCAAGATTATCCTTGATCATGTCTCCAGCCTTCTTGATGCCTTCAAGATCTTTAAAGAGACTTCCTGGAAAGATATTCCCTAGGATTCCTCCAGCAACAACTTCCTAGAATGATAAGATCATTTTAAAGCGGTCTACCAATGAGTCTTCAATTAGGTTTATTTCAAAGGAAAATCCTTCTTGAAGTCTTTGTCTTCAAGATTTCTCTGAGAGTTTCCTTTTTCCTTCCCCTTGACAGAAATTCCTTCTAGTTTCCTTCCTTGTTCACCTTAGTTCTGATACCATATTGGAAAATGCAAAGTGGCATCTTATCAATTATTATTTTCCTTAACCTTAATACTTTCTTGTGAACTTAGTTATTATTCTTTTGTTCTTTACTTAGATATTTTCATTAAAAAACATCAATAATGAAACATCAATTATGGAGGACACTGAATGTAGGCTCTCAGCTAGGGAAAAACCCATCTAAGAGGAAATCCTGGAAAAACTCTTCTCTTATTATTGGATCTTCTTCAATTGAGACACAATGACCCAAACCCCAGACCAAGCTCTTCTCTAAATACCAATTCATCCCTCCAACAAGTATTTCCCTAATTATGCTCCAACCAACTTGAACCTGCCAGCTTCAATATTGCAACTCATCTTTCGAATTTGACCTTACAATTTCGACCTTGCAGCTTCTATGGAAACCCTAATTTCTCCTCCTCTTGAGGCCTTCCTAGAGCAAGAAAAATATTCCCATGAGGTCAAGGTGGGGTATTCTTCCTTCCAATTACGTGGTCATGCACTTCATCCTCCTACAACTTAGATCTTCAACTTTGACCTCTTTTTGAAACACTAGAAACCCTAGAACTTCGCACATGTGAGAGAGATAGAGCAAGAAAATAAGATTTTTTGTCTTTCTTTCTTCTCCTAAACCATTTCTATTCTTATTCCTTCCCAACTACAGATCATATTATTTCTTCATAGATTAAACTTCTCAAATGACTACGTGCTAAATGAGGTTGAACTTCTTCTTTATATATCCTTTCCAAGGGGTCGAATTCACTCCTTTAGGCCGACTTGTAACTGCCAAGGCCAACTTGTACTTTTGGAGTTTCCAAGACTTTATAGACAAAAAAATAATTACTTTTACGATTACATTTTTCCTAGAAGGGTATTATAAACATGATGTTAACTCCTTTGACTCGTGGCAATAAATCCTAAGACCCAAAAACCCTAGAAGCGTGAAGACCACGATTTTACCTAGAAGACCATCAATAAAGAGCATGAAATACATGATTTAATAATAATAAATTTTTATTTTCTTGTCTTAGTTATTAAATAGGATATATATTGAAATGAGTACAACAACAATTATGAAGACTGAAACTAGTTACATTTTCAACACATCCTACCTGAATTGCTTCCTCTTATCTCCATGGAACATATCCCACCATTTGATCATGAATATTGAAGGAAAAGTGCTAAATATTTTGTGGAATATTTTTGAAGATCCATCCAATCCAATTACCTTCCTCATCCTAGTTGAAAATATCACCTAGGGTGAATTTTCTTTGAGCACATAAGAGTTGTCTTGGAGGAAGAAACTCTTGGAGACATTCCACGGTTGCTAATCCATTATTTTATCAATCCACAAGTTTATATTTTCCCCATTTGCTAGATTCCAATACAAACTTTAATGAATTATAGGGACAACTAATACAAATAACTTCCATATTTAGGAGCACCCTCTTGAGGATTGAATTAAATCGAAATTTCATATTCTTTCCCCGTTAAGGTATTTTTCCTTGAGAACTACCTTCCAGTAGTCTTCTTCTTGGGTGATGAATCTCAAAACCAATTTTTTTCCCTATTGCTTTATTCATTAGCATATGGTCCCTAATGCCAAGCCCTCCATGATTTTTAGGATGCTTCATAGTAGCCCATTTAATTAGATGGAATTTATTTGAAGTTTTTGTCTCCTTCCCAAAGAATATTTCAATTTCTTTTTTGGCCAAAATAGAGAGAATCATTTGAGGAGAAAGAAGCATTGAGAATTGATAAAGTGTTAAGGAAGAGATGACTAATTTGATCAGAACAACACGCCCTACAAGATTGAACCATTTATTCTCCCAAGAAACAAATTTTCCTTTGAATTTTGAAAGAACCCCTTCCCAAACTTGGGTTGAGTGTGATTTCAGGGAATTAGGAATGCCTAAATACTTAAATTATTTCCATATTTCCATTGATTGAAAGCCCATTATTATTCAATTTGTGTTTGTTCTATAAATGAAATATTCCATATATAAATCTGATATTTCCAAGAAATTGTTTCACTTATCGAAGCTTCAATAAATTATCCAAAATGATTTTGAATCTTCTTGCTATTATTAAGAAATATCCACCCATCAAAAGTTTATCATCAAAAAATTGAGAGTGATCGATGCTATTGATACCTTTGACCAACATGATTCTTAGGAGGGGCTCACATATTATTTCAAATTTTAATCCAAGGCCAAGGGAATCCACCATAATGATATAAAAGAGGGTAGATAAGGGGAAACCTTGGCGAAGGCTTCATGAGGCACGAAAAAATCTAGCCACTCTCCTTAAATTAGGGGGGAAACCGAAGGAAATTTTATGCAAAGAGAAATCCAATGAATGAATTTAGCATCAAAGCAATTTTTTTTCATCACCTTAAATAGGAATTTATGACTCACTTTGCCAAAGGATTTCGCTGTTTCAAATTTGATAATCATGCCTTTGTCTCCCCAATTTTGACTGGAATTGTTTGCCTCTTGAACAAGAATGATGTTATCAAATATTGTTATTTTATGCACAGAACCTACTTGATTTTCCAATATTATTTTTGGAAGAAAGGGCTTGTCTTTTGGCCAAAATATTAGAAATCACTTTATATGAAACATTACAAAGCAAAATGGGCTTGAATTTTGAAATGGAAGCAAGGCTTACTTCTTTTGGAATTAATGATAAAAAGGAAGGGTCAATTCCACCCCCATGTAATTATTCTTAAAAGTAACCCACCATTATGAAAAAATAAAATTTTATCACCTCCCAAAATTGATGATAGAAGTGGAAAAAAAATCATCCCATCCTAGAGCTTTGTCTAGGTCGAAGGAGAATATTGCTTGAGGATTTTTCTTTTTGGTGGGCTCTTTTATCAAAGAAAGTTTATCCTCCTAGGATTCATATTCCAAAATATATTCCAACATTATTAATTTCACTTTAGATCTACCTAGGGCTCTGGTGTTGTACAAATCACTAAAATGATGGACCGTCTCCTCCTTGAGTTGAGAAAAGTCTAAGGTTTTCGTAGCTCTTGTTGTTATCTCTTTGATGTTATGTTTTAAAACTCAGTTCTTTACCAATTTAGATTTTTTTATTTTTTTTGTATTCATATCTCCTTCCTTTAACCAAATACTTTGGGCCTTTAAACACCAAATTTCCTCGTACTCTATTAATGATTTATGATAAGATGCAAATTCTTCCCTTTCTTCCTTAAGTAGGTCATTTGTCATAGGGTTATCCTCTATTTTGGATTGTATAATTTTCACTCTTTTCTTGTGCCTGTATCATAGATTGTCTCTTTGTCTGATGTTCTCAAGCCCACCATTTTAATGGTCTTTTAATCACTTAATATTTTGTTCCCATATCGTCACTACGATTCCCATGACCCATTCACTCCAGATTTCCTTTACCAGATCATTGAAATCCATTGTTCTTGACGAGATTAGATAATATTGGAAGGGAAAGGGCCTAAAATAAATAATTTCAGTGATTTCAAGAGAAATTGGTATGTAATCCGAACTACTCCAATGAGGATTCAAGAAAAAAAAATGTTTTGAGACAATAAGGAGTCTGTTGTTAAGAATATAGCTAAACGAGCAATAATATGGTTTGGTCAAGATCATTTTTTGCTCCATGTAAATTTTTTGGAGGAATGTTTTATGTTCAACAAATGTAATTTCTAGATGAGATGTTACAAATTTTCTTAAGACTAATCTCTTACTCAAGATCCTCATTTTTTTTCCCACTAATGTAGAGTTGTATTAAAATCTCCTCTAAAGATGCAATCAGAGCCAAAAATGGAACCCCTAAGATCCAACACAGAATCCCAATATTCTTTTTTTTTTTTCTCAAAATTGTATGAGCATATAAATATTAACAAAAGAACATACTTAGTTTTAGGGATAAGAAAAATATGGCATCCAACTAGTGGGTGGATGACCAATAATTAAGCAATCTGAGCAATGATTGAGCCCATAGGGTGGACACACCACTTGATTCTCCTCTGGAACAAACAAAAATAATCCGACTTCCATTCCAAATGTTATGTTGTTTATGAAGGATCTCTTGATCCCCCATTTTGTCTCCTAGAGTAGGAGAACTAAGGGTCGTTGTTTATTCATTAATGACTTCAACTCCTCCATTCTTTTCTTTGATCCTAATCCTCTGCAATTCCAGCAATGGACCTTCATTACTTACCTCTTGTATGAGTTTCCCCTTGTTGAGGGGCATAGTTTCCTCCTTTTTTGTGTTCCTATATCTTTTGAGTTTTGGATATATAATTGATTGAATGCCCATTTCCTTATAATTTTCCATTTTCTCCAATATCACCTCTCTATTAGTCTTCCAATTTTCCTTTTGTTGGAGCCTCTCTAGTTCTTTTTCCTTGTGGACCATAGATTTCCCATTTTCTGAACTCGAAAAAGAGAACCCCATCCTGCTGGTTTTTAGGGGAGATCAATTATTCCTCCTCTATAGAAGACTCCACGATTTTTTGTGTTGGCACTAGATGTTTTTCTAATGGTGGCATATTTTTATCAATTATTTTTGGATTTGGATCTAGATTTGATACCAATTGTTTATTTTTCTCTTGCAAGGAGGGGTTATTTTTTGAAATTTACTCTTATCCATTCATCATATTCAATTCCCCGTATTTATTACTATTACCATTCCTCCCTTTGTTGGTTCATTCTTCACTTCCATGATTGATTTTTTGGGGAGGGTTTGTCCTTTCTCTTTCTTCCCTATCTAATATAGTTACCTTGGCTTACTAGTCCTATTCTCCTTTATTTTTGTTGCCATTATTCTCCTTCCTCACCTTAGTTTTGTTGCTCCTCTTGTTTCTTTTTGCAACTTCTTGCAAAGTGGCCATATTCATGGCATAATTTGCATTTGAATGAAAGTTGGTCATAGTCTACCTCTTGGATATGGGGCCAACTATCTAAATTGATATTTCTACCTATTGTGAGTCACTTATTTAGATCCAATTCCACACGAATTCTAGCGTAGGGTAAAATCCCCTCTTGTGGCTTGGCACGAATGATATGCTTTCCAAGGGCAATGTTAATACTTCTGAAATTGGTATCATTCCAATAATGCAATGGAAATAAGGGAGTTTCACCCATAATGGGATTGCATATGGAATATCACTTTGTGAGTTAAAATTTAGATTCCGCTTATCTAGATATAACCCTTGAGCCCCCATAAAATAAGCCCCACTTTTAAAGGTGATGTCTAAATTTTCCTTGTTTTTGAAGAAGAATGTAAAAAACCCTTTTCCATAGAAGGTCGAAGAGACAAAACCATTGATCATCGGTTTCCATTTTTTCCACCTACAATCTCAGAGAACATGGGGAGGTCCAAATCCCCATTAACTAGCCGACTAGACCATGTTTAGCCAGTTGTAGAGCTTGAGTTCTTTATTGAGGTGAAAATATCTCTACATTTGGGATTTCCACTAACTTCTTAATGAAACAAGAAGGCCTTGCCTTCTGAAACCTTGGCCCATTCACAACCAACAAGTTAAAAGCATCTATAACGAGAGTAGGTAGAGAAGGCAGAGGTGCAAACCCCCAACTGGTAAAAGTTGTTGAAAACGCCGACACTTAAAAAACACTTAAATTCGCAAACCTCATTCAAAAATAAATTTTAAATAATGAAAAAATCATAATTTCACTTGAAATTATATCACCAAATTTTAACAAAAATTACCAAACTATCAAATAGTTAAATTATTTCTAATTAAATATTATGTAAAACTATAAAATGGTGATTTTTTTTCAATATATCTAAAATCCTAGAATAATAAATCAATAATTACAAATTTCCCATGTATAACCACACATTAAGTAAATAATTGCAAGTTGAAATTTAAATATAAGAGAAATATTCATTAGAATTTGCTCTATCATAATTGAATCAAAAGTTTTTTTTTCGGGTAAAAAAGATATGGCTTTGGAGAAATAGTATTGAGTTTATTATATTGCTTATACGAGAGAAATAAAATAATTTTGAAACACTTACATAATCATTTAATAAATTATAAATATTAAAAATTGTTTTATAATGAATTATAATATTATTTCTTTTTCTTGGTTAAAGCTTTTATTGTTTCAAAATAACTTTTATATAAAATTAAAGTTTATTATTAGATATAAACATTGTTGTGGTTTGTCATAAGGGAAACCAGACCTATTAAAAGTGAGATCTATGGTTTATCCTCCAAAACTATCTAAAAAATATTACTCGCTTGCATCTAAGTTTCTTACATGTAGTAGGGAAAAAATAAAAAATATTGATTGCCAATTATAATTGCCTATATACCTACTAAAAGAAACAAATTTATTGAAAGTAAAAAACATAAGCCAAAAGGATGGGCCAACATCAATTATTAGAGGTTGTTACTGGGGTTGGATGATTTGAATTTTAAAAAAAATGAAGGTTTCTCATAAAATTTTGCAAGCTAGTTTATGTCTTGTGGGCAATGGATCAAAATTGAAAAATTACATAAACTTAGTAAACTTAGTTAAGTTTTGCAAATTTTAACAATGAAAAATAGAGAATATGAAACGTCACATAACAACAATTTCATGATGGTGTTCACCCCTACTTGGCTACATCTCTAGGTCCAACTTCCAATGTTGGCCCTTTTTCTTATATGCTCAAATTTAAAATTAAATCAACATAAAATGCTCAAATTGAAAAAATAACACTACTATTCTGTCCAGAACACCCAAAAACCCATGTGTAGGCTCTTCTTGAGCTCAAAAAGGCTGAAAATGGCCAAGTTAGGCCTCCTTCATTTCCTTGTTAATTGTCCTGCAAAATTGACCCTCTGTCAAAACTGACAATGAATTATGACCTTGGCGACATTACAAAGCGATAACTTTGCACGGGTTCAACAAAAAATCCGACAAAAAAGGTGCAAATTGTCAGACAGTTAGGCACGCCAATAAGGTCGGGACCCTATACTTCCACCCCTTGGACTGGTCACATGGAAATCAATATGACCAGAGCATGGGATAGAGGCCATGTGCCTGCCAACCCTCTGCTCTTGGCCGTGTAAAGTGGCATACGACCCTGTGTAGGGTGCCACATGCCCACTCCTCCCATGGTATTAGCCATTGGTTACATTGTATTAATAGAAGTGGGGTTGGGGCCAACTCCCCACCCCTTCCACCTCTACCCATTTTTACGCATAATCCATTTAACCCAAGGTTGGGTTGGTCGGGCAAGCTCGCCATCTTGCCCCCCCCTCAAATGTGGCAAATGTTAACATTTAAATATAAATGACCCAAGTTATATGATAAGAACCATCATGTGGTATAGCAGTAAGATAGATGGTTGGCTTGATGAAGGTCATGGGGTCGAACTCCACCGAGGTTGGTCAGTTCGTAAAAAAAAATTAGCTTATAAATCAGACCTCCCATAGCGTCACATGGTATCCTTTCATTGGGCCATGTGGTGGCGTGTGGTTGGCCCACCACAATCACCACAAACAATAGAAACTTGCTACTAGTCTAGTCCTGATTGGTCCTTTGAAAAACATATTGCATAGTCATCCTACTGACATCACCACCAGATCATCATATGGTCTACCTAGTTAGTTGCCCAGTCAACCTTGCAAGTTGACTTTTTAGTCGTTTGTCAAAAAAGTCAGAATGTGATAAATTTCTCATATGGTGTCAGATTGAGGTGATTCGAGCATCATTGGAATCAAAATGATGATATATATAATTTGACACTAGTTTCAGAAGATTTCAATAACTATGATTTTTGAGCATATTTTTGATCCTCTAGATAATTCCTTACCATTGGAACTTTTGTACCACCAAGCGTTTGTTTTTAATCAACAAGAAAGTGAGGGTACAACTCCCTCACTTTGTACCCTCACTTTCTCGATCTCAATCCACCTTTATTTACTTGGATTGGTACCTTTGAGCCCCACTCAAAGATACTTCACATTTCCTCTAAGTGAAGTCCTTATGCTCCTGTCGAGAATTATGCCTTCCTACAACTCATTTAAGTATTTAGGAGAAAAATATTCTATAGATGGAATCTAAACATTCTCTTCTTGATCATCAACCATTGGAGGTTCATAAAATCTCAAGTTTTCCACATTCATAACAAAATAAATTTGCATGTAAGGTGGTAAATCTAATCGAAAAGCATTGTTTCCAATCATCTCCAAAATTTTGAAAGGACCATATTTGATTAGCTTGATATTTTTACCTTCACCTTGACGTATTTCCTTGTTGATATACAACCAAACTTGATATTCCACTTGGAAATCATGATCAACCTGATGCTTTTCATGTCTTTGTACTTTTCTTTGCTTTTTCTCTAGTTTCTTTTGTACTCTTTGATGCACTAGTGAAATTTTTTCAATGAAATGCTTGACATTGTCAACATTGCTATGTCCATCTACTACAATACATTTACCAAAGATGGAACCCAAAGGAGACTCTAGAAAATAACCCAAACAAGCTTCAAATGGAGATACTTGTGTAGATGGATGCTTGGTATGATTATAGGCATGTTGGATGTAACACAAATTCTCATCCAAAAGTTTAGGATGCTTAGCACAATATCCTCAAAGGAGATGCACTAATGTTCTATTCACTACTTTTTCCTATTTGTTAGTTTGTGGATGAAATGTAGTGCTCTTCTTCAAATTTGAGTCCATGAGTTCCCATAAACTTGACCAACAATTTCCAACAAATAGAGAATCTTGATCATAAATAATAGAAGTGGGTAACATAAAGTGAACCCATCCAATTTGGAAGAACATGTTTGTGGTTTGTTCAGCTATAACCTATTTCTTACATGGTATCAACACACACATTTTGTTGAAATGATCCACAACAACATATAGATAGACCTTTCCTAGACATTGGTAGCCCCCTACAAAATCCATAGAAATACTTTCCCAAGGATGAGAAGTAATAGGAAATAGAGTGTAAAAACCCAATTTCGTATTACTTAGCTTGATAGTAGTGCACATGTAACATCCTCTAACATATCTTGAAACAATTTCATTCATACGAGGCCAATAACAATACCTTTGAATTTGAGCAATTGTTTTTTCCTACACCAAAGTGACCAGCAATAAGAGAATCATGAGCTTCCCTTATGACATTGACTTTTTCACCCCGTGGAACACATAACTTGCTAGGATTTTATAACAAATTTTTAGGAACATGATAATCCAACTCTTCAACATGATTTCCTTGACTCAAAGTTGCATAAACATATTTAAAATCTTCATCTTGAGCATACTATTCAATATAACTTTCATGAATTATGCTTAAGAATTTTAGATGCATTAAAAATAGGCCTTGATAACATATCTGCAACTTTTTTCATATACCTTTCTTATACTTGATTACCAAATGAAATCATTGTAGTAATGCCATTGACCTGAAATGTCTAGCTTGTTGTAGCTTGGTTTGCAATTGTAAATATTGCGAAGGTTCATGGTCAATGTGAATACTCGTTTATTTACCCATCAAATAATTCTTACATTTCATCATGCTTTGTACCAAAGCATGCAACTCTTTATTAAAATTTGGATCACTAATTACTACATTCATAAAGGTTTTATAATGATAACAGATTGGCTTACCATGCTGCATCAAAATGCTTCCATAGCATAATTGCTTGCATCATTTTGAATCTAAAATTGTTGCTTAAGATTTGGAAGTGCTAGAAATAGAGTTGTAATTATTTTGTCTTTCAATGTTTCGAAGGATTTATGTTGCTTTCCTCCCCACTTAAAGATTTGTTTCACACTGGCCAAAGCATGTAATGGTGCTACAATGAGTGAGAACTTAGCGATACATTTTATCCAATATTGGGTTGCTCCCAAAAAACTCCTAACTTCTATTATGTTGTTGGGTTTAGGACAATTCACAATAACATCAAATTTTGAGGGATCAATCTTCAATTCACCTCCTCCTACAATATGACCCAAATAAGCCAAAGAGGTTTTCCCAAATTCACATTTAGACATCTTCAAATACAATTTTTTTTTCAAGACATCTAAAACTTGTTTCACATGATTGACATGATTTTCACGAGTCTTACTGAAAATTAGAATATCATCTAAGTAGACCATGATAAAATCATCAAGGAATGGCCAACACATCATTCATAACTCTCATGAATGTTGCATGTGCATTGCAAAGTTCAAATGGCATAACTAACCATCCAAACAAACCTTATTTTGTCTTGAAAGAAATTTTCCAAATATCATCTTCAGTAATCCTTATCTGATGATAAACACTTCTTAAATATAACTTAGTAAAGGAAACAAATTCCTTTAACTGATCTAGAAAATCAATGCGAGGAAGAGGATAATGATTCTTTACCATGATCTTGTTCAAAGCTCTAAAATCCACACACATGCACCATGTACCATCTTTCTTTGGAACCAAGACAATAGGAGACTCACAAGGATATGTGTTAGGCTTGATGACCCCTTTATCAAGTTTCTCTTGAATTTCTTCTTGATCTCTGCATTCTCGAAAACTAACATTCTACACATGCCAATATTTGGAAGTGGTGCATCCTGTTGCAAGTGAATCTCATGTTGGATTCCTCTTTTAGGGGCCAACCCTTCAGGTTCCTAAAACATCTTATCATAAGTGTTAATAACTTCAACCAATTCGTGCTTGAGTTTTGGATCACATCCTATGAAAGCATCAAATTCAACAGTATTTTTATCTTTAATCATCAACAGCACAAAATTATTAGTAGAATTTACAAGCCTTTTCATGCACTAACAAGAGATAAGTTCATCTTATTGCGATGTGCACTAACAATACTCTCAGCTCCATATTCCAAAAAAATGATATTTGTTTTCATGACGATATTTAATGGATTTTTAGTAATACAAGTATGGACTCAAGCGGTAAAACATCAAGCTCTACCTCATCTATAAAATTAGTAGTGATGGCGAATATAACTTTACATTTTCTTATCACTTATAATTTGGCATCATCACATACCCAACCCAAAGGGTAAGGTTTAGTATGTGGTGTAGACTCTAGTTTTATTTTCTTAACAAATGCTTCAGAGATAAGATTGACTTGGGATCCACTATAAAACAATATATCAACTTTTGTATGTTTTGTAATGGCCTTGATATGAAAAATCTCACTTCTTTCTTTACCATTTTGAGAATCAATAGGCTTACTAAAAGAACTAGTACTTGCATTAGAAATTATACCTTTCATTCCCATGCTTGTGATTTTGGTCTCATCACCTGAATCAGATCCTATATGTTGTTGAGTTGTAGCAGTAGTCTTTTGTTTCCCCTTGTATTGAAATTCTTTGGTCTCATTTTTGGATGTAATTTCCAATAGTGGTCTGCATCATGGCCTTCTTTTGAATAATTTTTATAGGTAAGTTTCTCTCTCTTTTTTTATTGTAGCATTTTTTTTCCTTTTCCTTTAAACTTCCTCTTTCATTTTTCTCCAAATTTGGAAGGTTTTTGGATAGTATCTTGAGGAACATTCTTGCCTCTTGATTCTAAACAAGTTTCCTAAACACATTCTTCATCTATATTGGTGGGATTAAACATAAGTATATTATGTCTCAAATAATTATGTAATCCACCTATGTATTTAAGGAGAGTATCTTGTGAATACAAATGAACACCCAAGATTAAAGCTCTTATTCTAAATTCTTTTTGTAACTTTGGACACTCTGACCATTAGATTGTCTAAAATTTTTCCAATCCATAATTGATTTTTGCATGTAAGCTAATGGACAATATTTCCTTCTTAATGCAACTATAAAATCATTCCAAGAAGAGATCATTTTACCACTTTTCATCAAATCTTCTTGAGTTCTAGCCTCTAACCAAATGATGGCTACACTTTCCAAATGAAAAGAAGCAAGGTAGATATTTGTAATATCATCAACAATCTTTTGAATCCCACAATAGACTTCAATTTGATGAATCCAATCCAACTTTTCAGCATTTACTTCCCCATTGTACATAGGAAATTAAAACTTCACATCAAACTTAAGTAAAGGAGACTTAGCATGTCCTTTTGGAGATGGAGGAGGAGAAGTTATATGAGGTGAAGAAGGAGGTGAGGATGGAGGTGTATATGGAGTTGAAAGAGGAAGTAGAGGTGGCAGCTTACCCTCATCATGACCATTACCTTTTGGTTTATTTGAACTTTTTGTTGGATGTGGAGCATGACTATCTTCCCCATTCATAGGATTTTTTTCAGCCACATTTCGATCCAAATCCCCCTACACCTCCCCGACCCCATTATTACTTCCTAGGGGGTCCAAGGGGTCTGGATGCATGTATGGAAGCCCCCCCTGATGGGGTTTCTGGGGTAGCACCCCCAAAGCTAATAATAGATGAAAATTTTCCTTTTAAAATATTGTAATTTCGTAGTCAATCTGGGTCGTTCATTAGGCGGATGATCTAACAGTAGAAGTTATTTTTAATTTAGTGTGTTTTTCCCTAGAAGACAACCCCATGGTTTATATGAGGGAATTTTATCATGGATGTGTATTATTATTCTAAGCAAGAAAGAGAGAGGAGACTGTGTGATAGCGGAGAGGAAGTTACAACGGATCTGTTGTAGGTTGTTTCTCTTCATTTTACTAGATAATATAAAAGGAAGGATTGGATTTTTCTCCATGGATGTAGCCCAAATTAAGTGACCCATGTATATCTATGTCTCTCTTGTTCTATGCACTTATGTATGTGTGTTTCCGCAATATTTTGTGTATTTCATTTCTTTATTAATTAATTTCTAACAAATGGTATCAGTGCTGAAGGTCTATTTGTCTAATAAACTCATGGGAGAGAAGGGTTCTTGGTTCGAGTGGGAGCAAGGGCAGAAGATAGTAGGTTTAGGGTCAAGAATTTAACAGACAAAATTACCATTTGTGTAATATGAAGATGGAAGATTATATGTATCCAAAAAATATGTGCTTGCGATTGAGCATAAAATCAAATAAGATGACGAGTATGATGGGCGCAGAATGGGAGATTCTTGATAGAAAGGCACTAGGAACAACACAACTTTGTCTGGCACCATCAGTGGCATTCAATATTTCAAGGGAAACAACAACAAAAGGTTTGATGAGGGCATTGGAAAACTATATGAAAAAACCTTCAGCTTCAAATAAGATATTTATTATGAAGCATTTATTTAATATGAATATGTCAAAAGGTGGATCTCTTGCTGATAATTTAAATGAATTTAACACAATTTCCAGTCAATTAAGTTCTGTAGGGGTAAATTTTGATGATGAGGCTAGGGATCTATTATTTTTGTGCTCATTGCCAAAAATTTGGAATGGTCTAGTTATGGCTATTAGTAACTTTGTCTCTATATCTAGTACTTTAAAGTTTAATGATGTTGTTGGTGCCATCATGTTGATGGTGATGGACCCGCCAACATGTAAGGGGATCTCCTTGGTAAGAAGTCCTGATTAGACCTCAAACCATTTAGTGTAGGAGTCCCAGCAGTGGGTCGTACAGTAATGCCTTGACCACGATTTCTCAAAGAGGCAAGTAAGATAAATCTGTTGGTAGCAAGGGTGTGACAGATGCAACGAGTCAAGGAAGGTGCATGAGAGCTTCTAACACATGGGGGTTGAGATGAGTGTGCCCCTTGGAAACCTGTAATAGTACTCGACTTGGAAGGGAACACATGAGCAAAGATGCATCACCAATTGGAAAGTGAGTTAGCAAACAATACAAAGTGATGGTTAAACCAACAACACATTTCAGAAAGATTCATACATACTCATATAGAATAGTCCATACATTCATGCGTAAGAAAGAAAATACATATATAATTTAGAGTAAACCAGATATCATAGAATACAATACAACATATGCATGAAACTTGATGAATCTTATTATATAAAGAAGTGTAAGTTCCAGTCATACAATACATCCATGTCCAATGACTAGTTCCAATAGTGGAACGTTACATCCACATTCACCTGCTACTCCAAAGAGATGTACTAGCTTTGCACAGCGGATAAGCCAAGGATCGTTACAATACTCTCCAAGCTCTTACGATGATAGTATTATCGGAAGCTTGGCTGACCAAAAGCCTCTACAATGAGTTATGAGGTTCTATTTATAGCAAAGGGTGGGGTGACCCTTGACATTCCCCTTTGTGATAATTCATCTACCCTCATGAATATTCATCTACTCTATGACTGTTACATACAACTATCGACACTTAACTTACACTTGACAAGATATTACATTGCAATGCACATGTACTCATGTGAGACAACATGGCTTGAGTGAGCCATGCAAGACATAACTGACACTCGGTCCGTTGTGATGAGACCAACTATTTGACATGCTTGTGATGGTGAAGGTGGTGAGCTAATGCCAAGCTTGGTTGTCTGTGATGGTGTCCATGCACCTCATGGTGACATCTTGCTGAAGCGAACTCTTGCCTCTGTTGCATCCGGGTGCATTGGTATGGCTCCTTCATCTAACTCATTTGTTAACATGTGCATAGTCTTCTTGGTTGCGTCTGAACTGACAAAAACATTGATGCATAGTGTTCGTGATGATATTCCAGTGTGTTTTGGTGGTCATGCACATCAACTATCAAATACATGTTCATCTCTAATTGGACTTGCTTGTTGCCTTCACCTTGGTGAGTGTGCTGAATGGCCTAGATGGCATGCGTGTGCATAATGACATGCATGCTGCTGAATCCCTTGCATGCGATCAACAACATTTCTCACCATGTCTGCTCCGTGTTAGCTATTGGGATGAATCTATAACTTGTACGTGCGCAGTTTCATCCATGAGTGCATGTCACGCACCCTCCTATTCCTGTTCCTATTGCAACTCATTTTCTTGTCTGTGCAGCTCATGTTCTTCCTTGATTTGTTGCGTCAACACATGCAACTACTTCTTTGTTCCACTCTCTATCTTGTGATCTTCATGTCACACCATCACCTCATAGCCTGAGTCTCCAAAGTTGCTTTCATCATCAATGGATTTGCTCGAGTTTGCAACTTTGTTCTGCCTCTATGTTTTCAACAACCTTCCTCTTGCATTCGTTGCATCTGGTATGCTGCCTTCAGTTGATGTTCATGATGCTACTTGTTGTAATGCTTCTTCCATCATATCTTGATGTCCTTGTCTATGAACATCTTGATGTCTTCTTGGGTAGGCAGGTTCATAGAAACTTGATCGACTGCATCCCCAAGTGTGCTCTGAACGGTCTCTTCAACTTTGCACTCTTGAAAACATTGTACCTAGACTGCTGAGAGGAAGATGAACACCTGAAATACTTGGAGAATGGAAAAACTCATGGCAAGCAATCTTTCAGTCGAAAACCAAAATGAACTTGAGAGCTGACTTACAACATACCTGTGTGACTGATCATGAAGGTTGCATAATTTCGGCCAAGAGGTCAGGAGACTAACTGCCAAGAATGCGCAAAGCACAGTCTGGGCTGTTGGGAGACTGTCTAACTGCTAGAACTATGAATACACAGTCCATTCTGGTTGATGACTTCTAGAATTGTGCAATGCGTAATTCTAGCTGGGAGTGACTGTAGGCTTAGGGACTGCATTGCGCAATTTTCTGGGCCAACAGTCATTGTCCCTCATAAATGTGCAAAATAGTCCTGGAGGATAGTGCCTGGGTAGAAATGCACATTTTAGAGAGGAAGACAAAGCCTTCCTTCCCCAGATTATGCAATGTTATCTCAGTGAAGGCAGAGTCCGGGCCAAGGTTGGTTAGACTTGTCAATAGGCAACTGAAAGCAAATTTGGAAGTGAATGCATAGTGACACTAATGAAAGTAGAAGTTATTGATCATGCATGCAAACATTGAGTGAAAGATGCAGTAAACGGATCAACATGCATGTGGGTGAAGCAAGTCGTCGAATCGGCGACCGTTCATGCAAAACAGTTTCATGCATGCGACAACACTGAGATAGCAACGAAAGCTGAAACAATGATGGTACAAGAAAGTATGTATCAAAACAATAGAAAGCACTAACTGAAATAAAGTAGATAACATCCATACGATGTGAAACAAAAAAAATGCCTGAAATACAACATAAATCATGGAAAGCAAGATTACCCAAAAACAACTGAGATGAGTGTGTCGACAGCTCCTAGATGTCACGTGGGATGTCAAAGATGCAAGGCTAATGTGAGGAATGAGCTCTGCAGCATTTGGTTGATGAGTTTTGATAACATCGAGGTTGTGACGAGCATGCCACAAATTTAGGGAAAGTGACACTTGGTGGGAGGTTTTTGAAATGATCCTTGCATGTAACATCCAAGTGCTAAAAATACATCCCTGAAGTAAGGGATGCATTTTCCTGCTGCCTTGGGAGAAGCACCCCATGCATGCAAGTTTTTTTTTGTCGGTCCCGGAGGGAACTAGTCAATGCAGCTGCATATGTAAGGGGCTGCTCAATTGCTGGGAGAAAATGCCCATTTCTGGCTAGAAGCTAGGCTGGTTGCTCAGGATATTTGCGAATTTCTAGGAAGAGCAACTGACTGCTACCAATATTTACGCAAATTTTGGGTTGAGCAACCCAACTGGGAAGGATTGCACAATTTTCTAGGTGAAGCTTGCTAAGCATAATTGTGAAATTATAGGGACCAGCAGGCTGTCACTCAGGATTGTGCAATTTCTGGAGGGAAGGTTGGTTTCCCTCTAGATTTGCACAAATTCATGAATTATCCTGTTGCTGGACCAAGTCTGAATGAATATGTTGTGAGGGGAATGTATCAAGGTTTAATCGACAAGTTGTATTTCTGCAAGAAAATCACTAGAGCTTGTGTATTTGACAAAGCAAGACATGCTGCTGTGAAGGTTGGTAAGGAGGCTCCAAAATTAAGCTAAGGAAAAATTTTGGAGGGTGGTTGTAGCCGCTACAACACTTGGTGACACACTAGTAGAACTTCATCTCTCTAAATGGACCTTGTTCGTGAAAATGATGTCTAACACCTCTGAAAGTATTGATTAGTTCTCAGTTTGTCTTGGTTTCCACACTAGCTTGATCGTAAGATGTAGCATCTACCAAGCTCTTGGTCGATTGACATGCATTCCAAGCCAAGGCAACATAGTTGTTTTGATTAGGGTAGAGGGGTATATTGATGCACACGCAGTATAGTCGTCAGAGTCTTAGTTCATCTCTGGTGTTGCTCTGCTGCTAGCAGGCCTAGACAGTACCCCGACGGAGTCACATAGGAACACAAGAATGGCTCCGCTACTAGCGAGCCTGGTCAGTAACCCGACAGAGTTACTTGCATCACCTGTCTGTGCATGAAATCTTTCTCTTCTTTCGTTTGTTTCATTTTTCATTTTTTCAAACTTTTTTCACTTTTTCATTTTTTCATTTTCATCTTCATATCTGTGCATAACACTTATTCATTTCAGAGGTGAAAGAGGGATCCCGACTTATTGAGAGTAGAAGAGGTTGTTCATGCAGAGAAGTAGTTTATTATACCTCTGAAGTGCCTGTTAAGGTTTCCCCCTCACCCTAGTTTACTTGATTTAGTTGACAAGGGTTAACTCAAAAATGATCGACTAGAGTAGGTGACATTAGTTAGTGCACAAGCGTTGTGTTTTCACCAAGGTTCACCTTCGAACAATACTTATCTTCCTTCGATGTATCATGTACTGAAAGTAACAAGTTCTTCATACAGAGGCAAGATGACAGATAACCAAGTAGTGATATTTGCACAAGGCCTCTTGTACCTTACCCAGCTTGTTTCAAGAGTCATACATGGTTTTGTGCGAAACTAACCTATGAACAAAACAAGAAAACTAAGAAACAACAAAGAAAAACATGAGTAGAAGCAAAAGTGAAAGAAAAGCGGGCAAGCAAACAAGCAAACAAACAAACAAAGTAAGTAAGAAAACAAGCATGCAGGAAAACTGATTGAAAGAAAACACTACTCCAACTCCTAAACTAATGGTTCATGGGCCATCTCACGTGAAGTGATACTTCCAATGCATCCATTGATGCATTGGTTGACCCATGTTGGTGAAGGCATGATTAAAGAACAAGACATTTATGCGAACCAACAAACAAGAAAGATATAACAGTGAAGACAAACACACTTCGAGTTTACAAGCGGCCACATAATGTAGATGAGTGAAAGAGCATGACATGCACTTTGTAGAGTTTCCATGGTGTTGTGCTACACTGATGCAGATGTTGAGTGTGTGCATTCTCTTGATTGTGACATGCAAGCAAACATGAGAAAGGTAGACCACTTATGTTGTGCATGTGTGCTTGCTGTGTAAGATTTGTCCAATGCATGAGTGATGGGATAGTGTAGTTTGAGTGGAGGAAGCGAAATATGGGCATTTGGTTGATCTTCAATGCAAAGCATAGAGTGTTGAGGAGCCTTGAGTGTTTCAACAATTTCCTGATCGGAAGTGAAACCAACCTCAGGACTGTGAGGGCCTGACATAACCATCAGCTCGGGCTAAAGTGCCTCGACAGTCTGCAGGGGTTTCGACTTCGTTGACAGATAGATAATTGTAGACTAGTGTCTTATATAGATTAACAATGATTGAATCAAAATCATGATTAGATGAAGAAGTAGAGAGATCATGATAGCCAAGATCAGAAAATTTAGGATGTTTGTCGGCATCCTCATGATTTGGTGAATCGGGAAGAGGGGTTGATGAGAAGCAAAGATGTTCACCCTCTATGTTTTCATAAAAGATAGATGAAAAATCAAATGAATTTCTTGAGGAAGATGTTTCCTTTTCACACTGTAATGATAGATTGACATCTGATGTGTGTTGTGAATGATTGGAAGTAGAAACATCCAGAAATGAGTTTTCATAGTGGAAATCAATAGTGGCAGAATCACAAGGGATGTGAGGATGAAGAGGATGAGGAGTCATCCTTCGCCACATGTTCTTCTTTATATTACCGCACATACTCATCATGAATGATGGCACAGGTTGGCTACATAACACTAACTACATCGAAAACTTGATCCTCATTCACAATAGGTGAGGAGTCCAGAATGGAAGGACACAAGATAGTAAAATCAGGAGGATCAACAAAATGCGAGGATGGAGGTCGAGGGAACGAATCCACGTGACAACCAACAGGCTTGCTAGCCAAATCTGCACAAATATCAAGAGTGGGTGGGGTGGGAGGATGAGATAGTTCAATAGAGGTGTGTGCATGATCTCCCACATCACTCCGCGGTGATGGAGCTATTTGATGAGGTGAAGGCAGATAGTCACTTGTGACAATGACTGTGCATGCTCGTGATTGCACAGTTCCATCACTGAAGTATGAGCAGGCTTCAAGTGATTTCAAGAATTGAGGATTTTTAAATATGTAAAGAAGATACTCAAATCTCGCATCGAGAAATTTCCAATCAATATCATCTTCATGGAATCGGTATGCAAGATTACAAAAGCATGTGTAAAACTATTCAATGGATTCATCGGGTGCTTTTCGTAATTCCAGAATTTATTTGTTAAGTTCTTGATAGTTAAAGTGATTGAAAGCATGGTCTATCTCTGTGACTAGATGAGCAAGAGAATGAATAGATTTTTTAGGCAGCGTGGCACACCAGTGCATTGGGTGCCCGCAAAGCGTGTAGATGAACAACACACAGCTCATGTATTCTTCAAAGTATCCATATCTTTCACATGAGTCTATAACATCAACCGCATGCCTAACCAAGGCTACATAGCCTCCACCATGAAATGTTTTATGAGACAAGTTATCTGAGAGCTTTTCCGAGAAGATGAAATCGTTTCCATAAGACATACACTCCGGAAGAGCAACTCGCTAGTTAGTCATGATAGATATTTAGATATTCAAAACAGATGTGACGACTCAGCTTGTCATTTGGCCCTCCTTCTAGCACCAAAATGTTGATGGTGTTGGACCTGCCAAAATGTAAGGGGATCTCCTCGGTAATAAGTCCCAAATAGACCTCAAACCGTTTGGTGTAGGAGTCCCAGCAGTGGGTTGTATGGCAATGCCTTGATCATGATTTCACACAGAGGCAAGTAAGATAACCCTGTTGGTAGCAAGGGTGTGACAACTGTAGTGAGTCAAGGAAGGTGCATGATAGGTTCTAACACATGGGGGTTGAGATGAGTGCGCCCCTTGGAAACCTTTAATAGTACTTGGGTTAGAAGGAAACACACGAGCAAAGATGCATTACCAGCTAGAAAGCAAGTTAGCAAGAAATCCAAAGTGATGGTTAAACCAACAACACATTTTAGAAAGATTCATAAATACTTATACATAATAGTCCATAAATTCACGCATAAGAAAGAAATACATATATCATTTAGAGTAAACTAGATAGAATAGAATACAATACAACATATGCATGAAACATGTTGGCTCTTACTATATAAAGAAGTGTAAGTGCCAATCATACAATACATCCATGTCCAACCACTAGTCCCAATAGTGGAACGTTACAGCCACATCCTCCAGCTCCTCCAAAGAGATGTACTAGCTCTGCGCAGTGGAGAAGCCAAGGCTCATTACAATACTTTCCAAGCTCTCTCAAAGATAGTCTTATCGGAAGCTTGGCTGACCAAAATCCTCTATAATGAGTTATGAGGTTCTATTTATAGTAAAGGTTGGGGTGACCCTTGACATTCCCCTTTGTGAGAGTTCATCTACCCTCATGACTCTTCATCTACTCTATGACTGTTACATCCAACTATCGACACTTGAATTAAACTTTGAAAGACATTACATTACAATGCAAATGTACTCATGTGAGACAACATGGTTTGAGAGAGCCATGCAAGAAATCATTGACACTTTGTCCATTGTGATGAGACAAACTCTTTGACATGCTTGTGATGGTGAAGGTGGTGATCTGATGCCAATCTTGGTCGTCTGTGATGGTGTGCATGCACCTCAAGGGACATCTTGTTGAAGCAAACTCTTGCCTCTGTTGCATCGAGGTGTATTGGTATGCCTCCTTCATCCAACTCGTCTATTAACATGTGCATGGTCTTCTTGGGTGCAACTAAATCGAAAACACATTGATGCATAGTGTTCATGTTGATATTCCAGTGTGTGCTGGTGGTCATGCATGTCAACTGTCAACTACATGTTCAGCTCCAATTGGACTTGCTTCTTGTCTTTACCTTAGTGAGTGTGTTGGATGGGATGGATCACACGTGTTCATACAAAGACATGCATGCTACTGAATCCCTTGCATGTGATCAACAACACTACTCACCATGTTTGCTCCGTGCCAGCTACTGGGATGGATTTATAACTTGTACGGGTGTTGTTTCATCTATGAGTGCATGTCGCATCCCCTTCTCTTCATATTCCTGTTACAACTCATTTGCTTATCTGTGCAGCTCATGTTCTTCCTTGAGTTGTTGCTTCAACACATGAAACTCCTTCTTTGTTCCACACTTTGTCATTGCGCGATCTTCATGTTGTGGCGTCACCTCATAGCTTGAGCCTCCAAAGTTCATTTCATCATCAACGGATCTGCTTGAGCTTGCAACTTTGTTCCGCCTCTATGTTGTCAACAACCTTCTTCTTGCGTTTGCTGCATTTAGTATGCTGCCTTAAACTAATGTTCATGATGTTGGTCGATGTAATGTTGTTGCCTTCATATCTTTATGTCCTTGTCTACGAACATCTTGATGTCTTCGTGGGTAGGCAAGTTCATAGGCACTTGATCAACTGCATCCCTAAGTGTGCTCTGAATGGTGTCTTCAGCTCTTCTCTATTGAAAACATTGTACATGCACCGCTGAGAGGAAAATGATCACCTGTGATACTTGAAGACATGGAAACACACATGGAAAGAAATCTATCAGTCGAAAACCAAAATGAACTTGAGATCTGACTTACAACGTACCTGTGTGACTGATCATGAAGGTTGCGCAATTTCAGCCAGGAGGTCAGGAGACTGACTACCAAGACTATGCAAGGCATAGTCTGGGTTGCTGAGAGAGTGACTGACTACTGGAATTGCGCAATTCACAGTCCAGTGTGGTTGCTGACTCCTGGAATTGTGCGATGCGCAATTCCAGCTGGGAGTGACTGCAGGGTCAGGGACTACATTGCGCAATTTTATGGGCCAACAGTCATTGTCCCTCAGAAATGCACAAAATAGTCCTAAAGGATAGTTCCTGGGAAGAAATGTGCATTTCTAGAGAGGAAGATAGATCCTTCCTTCCCTAGATTGTGCAATTTTGTCTCAGTGAAGGTAGAGTTCGGGCCAAGGTCGGCTAGACTTGTCGACGGGCAACTGAAAAAAAATGTGGAATTGAATGCATGGCAACACTAAGTGAAATAAGAAGTGATTGATCGTGCATGAAAAAATTGAGTGAAAGATTCAGTAAATAGATCAACATGCATGTGGGTGAAGTGAGTCGCTGAATCGACGACTGTTCGTGCAAAACAGTTTCATGCATGTGAAAATAGTGAGATAGTAATGACAACTAAAATGATGATGGTACAAGCTAGTACGTATCAAAATGACAACAAGCACTCACTGAAATCAAGCAGAAAAAATTTCATATAAAGCGAAACGCAAAAAGTGCTAGAAATGCAACACAAGTCATGGAAAGCGGACTTACCCCAAACAACAGAGATGAGTGTGTTGACAACACCTAGATGTGATGTGGGATGTCAGAGCTACAAGGTTGATGTGAGGAATGAGATCTACGACGTTCGGTTAATGAGTTTTGATAACATCGAGGTTGTGAGGTTCATGCCACAAATTTAGGGAAAGCGACACTCGGTGGGAGGTTTTTGAAATGACCCTTGCATCTAACCTCCAATTGTTAAAAATAGATCCCTGAAATAAGGGATTCCTTTACATGCGGCCTTAGGAGAAACATCCCATGCATGCAAGTCTATTTTTTTGGGTCCAGAAGGGAACCGGTCAACTCAACCGCACACACAAGAGGTTGTTCAATTGTTGGGAGAAAATGCGCATTTCTGGTTGGGAGCTGGGCTAGCTACTCAGAAGATTTGCGCAATTTTTGGGTAGAGAAACTAACTGCTGCCCAGATTTGCACAAATTATGGGATGAGTAACCTAGTTGGGAAGGATTGCACAATTTTCTGGGTGAGGCTTGCTTAGTAGAATTGTGCATTTGTAGGGCCTAGAAGGCTGTCGATCAGGATTGTGTAGTTTCTGTGGGGAAGGCTAGTTTCCCTCTAGATTTGTGCAAATTCTTGAAGGGGATACTCAGCCTGTCACTGGACCAAGTCCAGATGAATAACCTGTGAGGGGAATGCATCAAGGTTTGATCAACAGGCTGTCTTTTTGCAAGAAAATCACTAGAGCTTGTGTACTTAATGAAGCAAGACATGTTGTTGTGAATGTTGGTAGGGAGGCTAAAAAATGAAGCTAAGGAAAATTTTGAAGGGCGATTGTAGCTGCTACAACACATCCTTAGTGAGGAAATGTGACAAAAAATCTCTGATGAGACATCAGGTAATGCTTTGATTGCAGCGATTAGAGGAAAAAAATAGAAAGAAGATGGAGCCTAGGAAATCACAGTAAGTTAAGAAAAGGCATATCCAAATCCATATTAGGGATAGTGTGTTGGAAATGTGGGAAGAAAGGACACTCAATGAAAGACTACAATCTCGGAAGGTAAAAGAAGGAGTTGAACAACAAGAGAAAAATCATAAAGTGATTTTGACAAGTGACGTGTTTCAAGATGCTTTGGTTCTTTCATTAGAGAGTATTATTGATGTCTGGGTGGTAGATTCATGGGCCTCATTCCATGCCACACCTGATAGGAAACAATTTCATGACTATGTTCAAGAAGATTTTGGACAAGTTCATTTGGGTGATGACAAACCTTGTAAAATCATTGCAATGATTAAGGTTTTTATAAAGAAATAGAATGGAAACCAATGGCTATTGAATGAGGTACGACATGTTCCATATTTGAATAAAAAATAATTTCAACAGGGCAGTTAGGTGGTCAAGACTGTGTAACTACATTCATAGACAAAATCTAAAAGGTCACGAAAGTAGCCCTGGTAATAGCAAAAGGAGAAAAGGTTAGTATGTTATATTTATGCAATGGTATTTCTAATTTTGTTAATGTTTTAACCTCCACAACAACTTATATGACATAGTGACATTATAGGCTTAGTCACATGAGTCAGAAGGGGATGCAAATTCTTCACTCAATAAATTTGTTGCTAGATTTGAAGCACGTTGATTTGGATTTTTTGGAAAATTGTTGTTATCACAAAAAAATGCTCATCTAGCCATAATTTACTAGATGGATCAAAGTACACCATGTAGGGCCAATTTACCATAGTAAAATTGCTTCATTGTGAGAAATTACTTAATAAACCACATTTTCTAAGTCATTTATAATTAAACCCATGAATAATAATTAAATAAATCACTATTTATTTAATTATCTTCTAGAAATAATTAATTAAACCATTGTTTAATTAATATTCCTTGTAACATTTGACCCAATTATGAGAAATAAATATAAATATATAAATATATAATTATTAATTATCTTATTTTTCTCTATGAATAATTAATTAATAACTAATTGCTATTATTCATTATCAAGTTTGACCAAATCCCTTAGAAATAATTAAATAAGTCATTATTTGTTTATTATTCCTTAACCATATTTATTGAGATGATAAATAAATCATTTATTATTTCTAAATAAAAGTTTAAATACTTTTTCTCTCAAAACCAAATATAATAAAATATTCCAAATGGCTAATTCTAGAATATGGTTAATAATATTTTATTATTACTCATTATTCGAGGATAACCTAATATTTTGTTATAAATAAAAGGGTTTTACATTCATTATTGACTTTTGATTATCTTAATTGCTGCACTCATTGTTACAACTCTAATTATTATCGTTGTTGCACACCATTTTATTTTCCATTTGAGTTCTCATTGAGCTCAAACATTTTGTTTCCTGGGTTTTACACATTATAGAGGAGAGGGAATCTAGAAAAGGTGAAGAAATTTAAGGATAGCCAAGAACCCATCCCATAGAGGGGGACAAGTAACTTAATTTGTTCCCTTCATAGGTGTTGTTTAATAAAATATATTCTTTATATATCTAGTTTCCATTGGATTATTGGAATTATTTTCACTTATTTTACTATTCCAATTTGCTGTTTAACTATGATTGTGGCATAGATATGGGCTTTGGTAGGTTTTGTTTCTATCATTTTTTGCAGATCTACAATGTTTAACAACCATTTTTATTGTTAGGGATGTTTTTCATCCACAAACTAAAGTAGTTTCTTTTCGTACACCTTCGAGAAGAATACTTTATAACAAATTGGCGACTCCACTACGTTTTTAATTCTGATTTGAAAACTTGGGTGACCTTCAATTTTCAGTTAGGGTTTTTCTTTTTTAGTCTCTTGATGTTGTTTACTAGCATTCTAACCCTAGATCAGTGAAATTTCTAACTTTCGTATGTTTTCTGGTTATTTTTGCTGGTCACAGGAACCAGCCGCAACAGAGATGACAAATTTTTCCAAGACTTGCCGATCGAGAATCAAGGAGAAGAAATCACACTTTTCTGCCCCAAAAGTGCGATCTGGAGGTCCAAAGTGCACGTTCTGGCCCACAAAGTATGATTTCCCCGAAAACGAGTCAGTACGTGGGATTTTTAGGGTTTCTAGGATTTTTTCTGATCTGTTTCTGGGTTTTTCCGAGAGTTGTCTACTGGTTTGGTTGACCACTATCTTACCCCGCTTAGGCCTTGATCTACTCTATTTTTCTCGTCAAAGTGGAATTTAGCCCCTTTAGGGCTTCTAGTACGCTTCCACCTTTATAGGAGGAATTTAGCTGAGTAAGAAGTCTGAGTTTTTTGTAGAGCTTTCAACGATATTTTCTAGATCCGTACCTTCCTTTTCTAGATCTTCAGAAATAGGTTGTTTTCCACACAAAGTTCCCTCTTGAGCCTTGTTTGGTGATTTACCTTAGGGTACCACTGCTTGCCCTAGGTTTCACACCTATCTCCTTATCATTTTACAATGATTTTCCTCCCTAGTTTTTTGTTGTTGCTGCACCACTTTCCAGTAGCATAGTGTCACTTGATCCCAGTCACACTGATGCTTTGATCTCTTGGCCTTTTTCGTGTGTTTTCAGTTGATTTCACCACGAACCGGCATAGTGTTTGCAAACCTAGTTTGGGTGGGGTTTAGCAAGTTAATTTGATGTTCGTTTTCTATTTTTAATTTTAGTTTATTTCAACATTTTTTTTTTCTTTTTTAAACACAATCTGGGCTTAATTAATAAACACACTTACACAAACAAGCACACCTTAAGCGAAGGGCGCTTGGTTTACACCACCAAGCCAAGACTTAACTTAATTAATTTGTCTCCCCACACAGAGACAAAAACATCTTATTGATAACACTTCACTATTTTCATGTCACTTGTGTCTTACAACTATTGTGCAACTGAGGCATTTGTCGCAGAGACTCTAGGCCTTCATCCCCAATTTCCGCTTGGGCATATTACTCCTTCCCGCCGGGTTCACGTTTGTAGTCCCCCGAGTCCCCATATCGACTCCTCTTCTAGTCCATCTTATTCCCCATCTGATTCCGAGCCTCCTTCACTGCATATTTTCATCATGTCAGGACCCACTGTAGGTGTAGGAAACCAACTTGGTGTTGGCCCTAATCCTACCCCGATAGTCACATATAGTGGAACTATCTCACAAACCATTCCATAAGCTCCCATGCTACCTTTCATGGATAGGTTAAGCCTCCTAGATTTTAGCTAGTTGATTAACGACCCTATAAACCACGATGTTGGTTGGCTAGCTATTCCACTAAGCTCCCCTCTGACATTCCCAAGTTTGAGGATAATTATGGAGAAGATCCCACCAATCATGTCTGATCCTTCCACATGTGGTGTTCATCCAACTCATCACTGATGATTCCATTCATCTTCGGTTGTTCCAACACACGCTCACTGGAGACATTGCGAAGTGCTATGTTGACCAACCGATCTCCTCCCATTCCAATTTCATGATGCTTGCTAAATCGTTCCTTTCATATTTTCAGTTACCTCTTCGATATGGCACTAGTACGAAGCTCTTAACCGTATTCCGTCAGTCCTCTGCCACCCATCTTTCCGATCATGTCCAAGAGTGGTGTAGAAGGAGGAGCATGTGTTGTGATCCACCCTTCAAATACCGTGTCTACCTCGATTGGTTTCTTAAAACTCTTTTAGTACCTATTGCCAAAGATGTCGCTTCTCACTTTCCTTAGACAAAGGAAGAGGCTCTCAACACTGCTCTCAGATATGACTTGATTTATGCTCAATCCAGTTATGTCTACAATGTTATAATATACCTCCCTTGTCCTGGTGGTTCTAATGTATCGAGGGCATCTCATGCCACTCACGGCAGCATTGGAGCTATTTCACATCCTTCACCATATACTCAACAGAGTTATGGCTATCCGTAGGGGGTACCAATTCCTCCAACACTTATGCCCCTCTTGCCAAGAACGTGTATTCAGGACATAACACCTCTTATGTATTTACCCAACCACATTAGCACATGTCAGGGCCAGCTTATGCCAAACCTATCTACCAAACCATTTCCCCTTCACCATTTTATACCTATGCGTTGTTGAGTGCTCTAGCTCCTCAGGGATTAGCATTGCAATCTCCCATGAATACTTAGCCCCTACAGCCACTCAGGGTCAAGTGTTTTCATAGCAGAGTGCAACCAATCCCCAAAATTCAAAGAAAAAGAATAAGGGGAAAGGTAACAACGGTAACCAGGGTAACCAAGGTAATCGACCTAATGAACCCCCAGGGAACTAGCCTAACACCAACAACCAACAACAGGGCGACCAACCCAATCAGACCAAGGATATTTGCACGAATAAGCCTTGTGCATGTTTTGGTGTACATGGCCATTATACTCATGAGTGCCCCCTCTTACCCCAGATGCGCCAAATGTGGGAAGCCTAAGAAGCTTCTAGAGGTCAAAACACCTATGCAACAATTGCCTTAGAATCCTACACCATCTCAACTGGTCGGGCTCACAAATACTTTCCCTCAGCAAGGATTTGTTGCTGCTCAACCTCAACAAGGTCAAGCAACCCACCTTCCCTAACCTTCTAGTCCCGGTGACTACCAGATACTTATGATGAATTCTGACGAGGTTAATACCTTTGATATCAACTTGCAAACTTGGTCGTATCAATATGACAAGCCATCGACTTCATCCGCCAATGAGTCCAAAACCAAAGCATCTACTGAGCCTCTTACAACACCAAATGGTCTATTACAAATCCCTCAACCTAAAGTTGAGTCAATTCCTAAGATCCCCAAGGGAACTGTTAGCTCTGCTACAAGCTTCAGTGGCTGAAGGTCAATTTTCAGGACTGATGGTTGGTTGTGCTGCGAAAGGTGCCCACAGCAGTCATTCTGTTCTTCCTCCTGTGGTCTCTTCACACCTTCTTAACCTCCCATTGTCCCTATTTTCATTCAAAATCCTTTGTAAACCTTGAACTCCCATGCTGCCTCTGTTTTTCCCTATGCAATGCGATAATATCGCATATCGCACCCATGCATGCTGCCTCAATCTGTTCTCTTGACTTCTTCTGACGCGATGTTGCGATGCGATCTAATTGCTATAGCAAATCGCATCCGTGACCTGTTTCCTCCGATACACCCTGTGTCCTCTACCGATTTTGATATGCGACATGCGATCCGATCACAAATCGCACCCATATTGTGTTAAAGCTCCTATCGCCTTTGTCTTCCACCGATTCGATATCGCAATCTCTCCTCCACCATCCATTTCTTTAATCTAACAACTCATATTCAAATTGCACCTTCCCATTGGCTCTTGAGAGCAGATCTTGGCTATTCTTCTTGCCATCTGATGACCAGTGTTTTGTCTCGGTCCCTGTTCATTTTCAAAGTGTTTCCAGAGTATTCATCAGTGTTTTGGGGCCAATTTTGGGTGCACAAAGAAGAAAATTGTGATCCAGCTACCAGAATTAAGAAATGGCATGGTCAAGGACAAGAAACGACATCCTCGAGAAGTTCAACTATACGACAGTTATGGAAGTTTATCCAGTTAACCTTCCACCCGTTCAAGGTGTACACCAGAGTACAGACATAACCATTTTGTTCATTAAAGTGTTCAGATTGTAGCAGGAAGCCCATATCTAAATGTAAAAGTGGTTGGTGATCCATTAAGACATCTCCACGTGTAGCCTAGCAGATATTTTTGTAAAACAAACTCTATATATACCCAGAAAACAGATCTAATCGATGATGAGGGTTAGATGAGTGTTAGTATGTTATAAGTTTCAACTTCTGGAGACTGTAATTGTTATGTAACCTGTAGCGTCTGGTCTTCATTTCTAATTAATACAAGCTTCTTTTGCTGTCATTTGCTCACTTTCTACTTCTTCTTCTTGTTCCAGGTTGTGCCTATTTTGCAGTTGTTGATGCACTGTTGGTTTTAGCAGTAGAGGGGCTGTCATCCCACCTCTATGTTAGAATTTAACTGTTTCATTTAAATGGCTTGCAGGTTTCTATTGTTTTAATGCATAGAGAGCTGTCATCCTGTCTATGTATTAAATATTAGATTTACATACCTTCAAACTGGTTGCAGCCGGCCATCATAGGGTCCTGTGCATCTGCTGGTGTGGTCAGTCTTCTCCATTATCACCTTTTCCTTAAACTGTGAGTAATTGGTGGTTAAAAGCCTTGTAGTCTGGGGGTGTTCCCCCATGTCTGGGGTTAATCATAGTAGGAGTGGTTATCTGGCTTGAGTATGCAACATTTCTTTCATTCATCCACCATTTATCCAACATTTTGTTGAATTTGTAATGTTCTCGAGCAACACTGATATACAACCTAGGTGAGTTTCTTGGGGTGATAACAGGACCACTATGCCATAACGTGACTTCTCACTTAGTTTCCCATATATATAGTATAGTAGAACACTTGGCACAATCCCCCGCTGCCATGTCAACACTGGAGGTGCTCCAGTCGTGCCCATCTCAAAAGAAAAATCTACTAACTGATTTGGGCGTAGTAGATCCTTGAGACAATTGTTTGATTGTATTTCCTGTTGATATGTTAGAACATCCTCCATTACCTCAATCCGTTGCTTTCTAGATACTAGTCCAAGTCCATTAGATGCATTATTAGAGAAGGCACATCCACCTTTGTGATGTGTGATGTTGTTTGGAAGCAACTCAAGTCACCTGTGCTATCCCCATCCACCATCACTTTTCATGCTTGGGAAGGTCATTCCTCTCAGCCTCTTGGCATGTATCAAAATTGTCCAGTGACTCTTGCAGGAAAGATTTTTCATGTAGACATCGAGGTTATTGATGCCCCTCTAGATTACAACATTCTCTTTGGTCATAGTTACACTTATGCCATGTCAACCGTCGCATCTATGTTTTTCCGCAAGATGTGCTTCCCCCATGAAGGGAAGATCATTACCATCGATCGGTTAACATACTACGAGCCGTCATCCTTGACCTCCTCTGAGTCCATTATCTCTTCGATGTCCAAAAAGCAGTCTTCTACACCCATCAATGGTGTTTCACCCAGAGTCTACAAAGATTCCTCATTATTAGTTTCTTTCCTCGGTCCTCCCTCTCCTATCTATGACCCTAGCTCTTTGATTTTTCTCATGTTACAAGCATCATGGGCTGCTCCAAAGAAGTCTGGTACATTTAATCCAGAACCAACTCCTCAACACCCTGCGGTTACCATCTCAACCAAGCCATCCAGATCCACCCCCGTAGGACCTCCTCCTTTTGTGGGTGCATCCCCTTTATTCTCGCCAGGAACTATTCCTCCATGTCTCAACCATTTAGGAGCTGTTTCGCTGGGACATTACCTTGTAGGACAAGTAACTTTGTTGTTTCCTCCTCCTAGAATCTTTTCTATCCCTCTCATGGCTTCATTGGTTTTCCATAATATGACTTTGGGGATCCAAGTGTGGCATGTTGATACTCCAACAAACACTCCCCTTGGTCATCTCTGATCATATCATGCTTTGACTCCATTCAACCAGTCCCTACGACCCCTATCACTGCTCCAGTTCCACCACCACCTCAACAGGAACCCACTCCTATTGTGAAAGCCTCTAGACAGGGGGGAAAACAAGAAAATGAACCTAAGGACAAGTCTCCCCAAGAACCTTCTGCTTCCAAAGCCCCAAAGCCAACACCTCCGTGTGCTTTGTGTGAGGTTTTTGGGCATGCCACCAATAACTGTCCTAAGGTTCCTTCGCTCAAACCTTTGGTTCATGAAACGTTCCTTGAGGTCCAAGTTACCTTCTCTGTACCAGTCAAGAAACTTAAAACGTTGCGCAAAAATTACCCTTGTGATTTGTTCGATCATTATGGTCACTATTCCCATTTTTGCCCTCGTATCGATGAAATTCATGATTGCCTTTAGGTGCATTGCGAGTACGAGGCAACTTGTAGTGGATCACCTATTCCTCTACTTGTGGATTCTGGTACCATTAGTACACTAGAACAGGGATACTCTGGCCCCACCATCGTGATCCCTCCCTCTGATGTCGAGATGATAGAATCATTGTTCCATATCCTTTACCTATCATCATCCATGAGATCTCCGTAGGAAAACCTCTATGAGGTTTCTCTGTGTGCTTCTATCCAACCTACTTCATCAAAAACCCAAGTCTCAACATCGGTAGGTTCTCCATCTACTAGCTCGTCTTCTACCATTTCAGATGATGTGTATGTGAACTTTCTTTCTCAGGATGATGCACCAAGTACCTCTACCACATCATGTAGTCAATCTTCCTCTCATCCACCCATCTTCCATTCTAATGAGGAAATCATGGAAGCCGTGTCTACCCCTTATTACCCTTGGGATGATATGCACCATCGTTTATACTTTCTTTGGAGGATCTCGTGCCAAGTTGGGCCGAGATGCTTGAATCCCTTTTTCAAGCACTTGAAACATGATGGCGCTCCACAAACTCCTCCTACTAGGGGGAATCATTCCCACCTTTGCATACTAGATCAGTCCCCTCCATCACATATTCTTGTGGGAAGTATCCCATGCTTGGGGGAATGAAGGTTTTCCCCTGGCCATTTTCTCAATTGATTAACATAAGTTGCGGCCTAGATCCCACCAAATCCAGGTATGGTCGATTATCCTCCCATTCCTTGGATAGTTTGTCCTACTCGCCTCTCCAGTAAGCCATATTCACATCACATATTGTAGACATTTGATGCCATCTCTTCAAATATTCTACTATATGTCATGCCACCTTTACTACATAGTTCCCATGTTTGACTTAGTGGGTGAGGAGTCTAGACCTCCTCTAGTAGTTAATTCTCGTTTTCCTCTTCCCTTAATCCTTCACCAAGAACCATCATTCCCTGAAGCATTAAGGCCATCTTTAGACAAGTAAGGCCACTTGTCTGGAAGTGCAAATCTTGATTCTGATGGTCAGTTTTTCCACTACGATATCCACAAGATTTAGGGCCTTCTCCTCCTCTCAAATTTTAGGGAAAGAACCCTTTTATAAGAAAAACCACAGTTTTTCAATCGCACATTGTGACCAAACCATATCTCAAGTTGAAAAACCGTCAGCACCATTGGAAATCTCTCTTTGACTACTATAATGGGTCTTTCTTAGTTGTTGATGATTTGAAACTTCACCCGGATGCCATTTTTCCAAGAAGGGTCACTTCGTCGCCTCTTAAAATCGAATTTCTTCATATTTGACACTTTTACCTTAGGGACCACCTCCCCTTAGTGCTTTTCATCTCACATGTCGATTTTAATCATGATTAACCATCATTGTCTCATGTTTTCATAGTCCCCACTGGGCTTATTATGTGTGGCAGCATCATCAAGTCACCCTTGTTCAAAGCATCCACGATGAGTCACCTTTGCATCCATGGAGTCTATTTCGCATCCCATTATATCATGTCATAATATTCCATCCACCTTTGCATCCTATTCCTCCTGTGTTACCCATTTTGGCCCTTAGTCACACTGTCCACCATCCCCCCTAGAGTTGAGTTAGTTGCTGACAGGTCAACCATGCACTTTATGCTCTAACAAGGGAAGTTGTCTGTTTGTCCCTCAGTACCATTTTCCCCATTGTCCCTGGTATTAGTCCATCAGTCACATTAATATTTTTCCTCTTGCCTTAGTTGAGGATCCTCATTGCCTCACCTATGGCAGACCCTATTCTGTTGACATCAACATGCCTGTTCTAGAAGAATGACCTAGAGGGCGGTGAACCTTGGTTCCATATTCCACTCTTATTCGATGCCTCAGATCAAGAAAAGGGAATCATAATTTCCCTTTGACTTGGTTGTTTCATGATCACAATTCATACACTTAATAGTCTAGTGATGCAGTAGATTGTACCAGTGATTCTCGAGTGTGGGTTGGATGTTTCAGACCTCATGAGGGGGTGGCCCTTCAGGTAGCCCCCCACATGCATGGATTCCTTCCTATTATGCTGAATCCTCACGTGCAGTTCTACAGATTTGATGGGTTCAGTTCCCCCCGCTTGACACATTCATAGCACGCATGTCTCCTTCAAATGATCCATTCAGTTTTGCAAAGCCCTTTCCTCTTCAACATGGCTTCTTTGATTGTTCTACCCTCCCTCCCACCCATTTTTTTGATGGAAGGGCCATTATATCTCATGTACTCAGATGTTATTATTTTCAATCCTGCCTCATGTTTTTTCCAGGCGCATTATGTATGTGGGACACATTGTATCATTTTCTGGCTCATTTATGGAAGCATGTGATGTATCATTCAACATGTATTTTATTGCTTAGTTTCATGTTTCTGGTCACAACATTATTTTTGTACTAAGTTATCTCAGCGAGTATAGGTATACCTCCCCCACCTCACTGAGATTTGGTACCACAACATAAAAGGAGGCTTGCATTGGTCTTGCCCCCTCTGTCACTATCCACTTTTGCTTAAGCTCCATTGGCCTCTCTCTCTCTCTCTCTCACACACACACACACACACCAATTCATTGTCTAGTGATTTTTTCCTTACAACGTAGTTCAATCATATGTTTTTCTCCTAACACTCGTACATTGGGGGGTAATCTTTTATCACAAAAAATTGTTCATCTAGCCATAATTTACTAAATGGATTGAAGTACACCATGTAGGGCCAATTTTACCATAGTAAAATTTCTTTCACTGTGAGAAATTACTTAATAAACCACATTTGTTAAGTCATTTATAATTAAACCTATGAAGAATAATTAAACAAATCACTATTTATTTAATTATCTTCGAGGAATAATTAATTAAACCGTTGTTTAATTAATATTCCCTGTCACATTTGACCCAGTTATGAGAAATAAATAGATAAATCATTAATTATCTTATTTTTCTCTAGGAATAATTAATTAATCACTAATTAGCTATTATTCCTTGTCATGTTTGACCAAATCCCTTAGGAATAATTAAATAAATCATTATTTTTTTATTATTACTTATTCATATTTCTTGAGATGATAAATAAATCATTTATTTATTTATTATTTCTAAATAAAGTTAAATACTTTTTTCCTCCAAACCAAATATAATAAAATATACCAAATGGTTAATTCTAGAATGAGGTCAATATTATTTTATTATTGCTCATTATTTGAGGATAACCTAATATTTTGTTATAAATAGAAGGGTTTTACATTCATTCTTGAATTTCGATTATTTTCGTTGTTGCACTCAGTGTTGCGACTCAGATTATTATCATTGTCGCACACCATTTTCTTTTCCATTTGAATTCTCATTGAGCTCAAACATTTTTGTTTGTTGGGTTTTACATATTATAGAGGAGAGAGACTCTACAAAAGGTGAAGACATTTGAGGACAGCCAAGAACCCATCCCATAGAAGGGGACTGGTAACATTTTTGTTCCCTTGACATGTGTTTTTTAATAAAATATATTCTTTATGTATCTGGTTTCCATTGGATTATTGGAGTTATTTGCGCTTATTTTACTATTCCATTTTGTTGTTTAACTATGACTGTGGCATAGATTAGGGCTTTGGCAGGTTTGTTTCTATCATCTGTTGCAGATCTTCAATGTTTAACAACCATTTTAATGTTAGGGCTCTTTATCATCCACAACCTAAAGTAGCGTCTTTTGTACACATTCAAGAAGAATTCTACATAACAATTGTGTTTATGGAAAGAAGAAGAGGGTCAAATTTATCATAGTTGGGAAGGAAAAAAAAGAGTGAAAAATTAGAGCTTGTGCATACATATGTATGGGGACCTGCTCAGGTATCATTTCTCAGTGGCTCTCGCTATTATGTTACTTTGATTGATGACGCAACTAGGAAAACTGAGATTTATTATATTCGAAATAAATTTGATGTATTTGATAGTTTCAAGAAATGGAAATATTTGGTTGACAATGAAACAAGAAAGAATTTGAAGTGTCTCAGATTAGAAAATAGAGGTGAATATTGTAGAAAAGTGTTTGATAATTATTGTTCATAGCATGGAATTCATAGAGAGAAGACAATTCCAAGAACACCATAGGAAAATGGTGCGTCAGAAAGGATGAACAAGCCATTATGGAGCGTGCAAGGTGCATGAATGATTGCCCTTGAAATTTTGGGTAGATGTTGTAGAAACTATTTTTTTATGTAATAAACAGAGGGACTTTAAGTTCCTTGGATGGCATTATTCCTGAGGAGGCATGGACAAGTAAAAAGATAAACTATTCATTTTTAAAGACTTTAGGCTGGGAAGCTTTTTTCCACATTAATAAAGAAAATAGAACAAAGCTTGAGGAAAAATCAAATAAATGTTCCTTTATTGGATATGGTGTTAATGATTTTGGTTATCGCTTATATGATTATGAAAATCACAAAATCATTAGGAGTAGAGATGTCATATTCAATGAAAATGTCTTGCATAAGGATGCGATGCAGGGAAAGAAATAGGAAATCAAAACAAAGAATACGCAGTGCTTGACGAGATCATATAAAATGTAAAGGTACATGAAAATTAGAATGATCAGTAGCCACAACAATAACCACAACAACAAAAAGCACCTCAAACACTTGAAAGTGGTGTTAGAAGATCTACTAGGATAAGCAGAGCCCTTGAACAATACTCTCCTTCATTATATCATCTATTGTTGACTGATTCCTGTGAACTGGAAAGATATGAAGAAGAAATGCAAGTACAAACCATGAACAAGTGTGAGAAATCCATGGAAGAAGAGATGGATTGCTTCATGCATAACCAGACTTGGGACTTAGTCAAGTTTCCTACAAGTAAAACAACATTGCAGAATAAATGGGTTTACAGGTTGAAGGAAGAAGTTGGAGGAAAACAGAGGTATAAGGCTAGACTTGTAGGGAAGGGGTTTGCACAAAAGAAAGGCATAGAGTTTGATGAATTTTTTTTTCCTGTTGTTAAAATGACATCAATCATAACTATGTTAAGTCTAGTGGTAGCAGAACATTTGCAACTTGAGCAGTGAGATGTAAAGACAAATTTTCTCCATGGAGATTTGGAGGAATAAATTTATATGCAGCAGCCGCAAGGGTATGAGGTCAAAGGGAAGGATAAATTAGTGTGCAAGTTGAAGAAGAGCTTGGATGGCTTAAAATAGGATCCAAGGTAGTGGTATCTAAAATTTGACAAGTTTATGTCCAAACAAGGTTATACTAGATGTCACTCTAATCATTGTGTTTATTTTAAAAAACAAAATGATGGTGGTTATATTATATTGCTCGTTACAGGGTCTAACATGAAGGAAATAAATGTTCTCAAAGGAAAATTGGCTATTCATTTGCAATGAAGGATTTGGATATTGCAAAACAAATCCTTAGTATGAGAATAACTAGAGAAAAAAAATATCAAATTAACATTGTCTCAGAATGTGTACATAAACAAGGTGTTGGAAAGATTTAATATAAAGAATGAAAAACCATTTAGTACACATTTGCTTAGCCATTTCAAACTAAGAAAGGACATGTGTCCCAAGATGCAGAAAGAGATGTATTACATGTGTAAAGTTCAATATGCATAAGTTGTTGGAAGCTTAATGTATGCAATGGTATGCACAAGACTTGATATTGCACATGCAGTGGGATTTGTAAGTAGGTACATGAGCAATCAAGGAAAATAACATTGGACGGAAGTGAAGTGGATTCTTAGGTACTTGAGAGGTACCACAAATCAAACATTATGCTTTGGAGGCTCAAACATTGTTCTACGAGGATATGTTGATGCAAAATATGGGAGGTGATAGAGATAACAAGAGGAGCACCACAGGGTATGTGTTTATTGTAGGTGGAACAACTATCATTTGGGTTTCAAAATTGCAAAACATTGTTTCACTTTCAACAATGGAAGCAAAGTATGTTACTGCTACAGAGGCTAGTAAAGAAATGATTTTGTTAAAAAGGTTTATCGATGAGTTTGGAAAGAAGCAAGAGATGTGAAGGTTATATAGTGACATCTAGAGTTCCATTAATCTTGAAAAGGATTCAGCCTCTCATTCTAATACTAAACATATACATCTCATGTATCATTTCATACAGGCAGTTTTGGATGATGGACAATTGAAGCTAGAAAAGATACACACTAGCCAGAATCCTGTAGATATGTTGAAAAAAGATGTAAGTAGGGAAAAATTGAGATGTCACTTAGTTTCAGTTGGCCTTTGAGAATGATGATGAAGATGAGAAAAAACTAGGTCCAAGTGGAGACATTTTCCAGCAAGTGAAGCAACGATGGAGTTTATATAATTAGCCTCCAAGTGGGAGATTGTTGGATGTGGAGCTTGATTATCTTCATGATTTAGAGGTCATGTTGTAGCTACATTTGGATCCTAATACTTGACAGGGGGGTGTGGGAGGGCTTTCCCCCCCACTATTGCTGTCTGGCGGGTCCAAGGGGGCGACTTCATGTTTGTAGCCCCCCCGTTTGGCGAGGGTTCAAGGGCAGTGCCCTTGAAGCTAAAAAATATGACCAATTGCCTTCTAAAATATTGTGATTTCGTAGTCAATATGGGCCGTTCATTAGGTGGATGATATGATTGTACAAGTTATGCTTAATTTAGGATTTTTTCCCTAGAATGAAACCCCTCGATTTATATGAGGGAACTGTATTGCAGATGTGTATTATTATTCCGAGAGAGAAAGAGAGAGGAGATTGTGTGAGAGTGAATAGGAAATTACAACGGATTCATTGTAGGTTGTATCTATTCATTTTGTTGGATAATATAAAAGGAGGGACTAGTTGTTTCTTCGTGGATGTAGCCAAAATTGGGTGAACCACATATATCTATGTCTTTATTATTTTATACATTTCTTTATTTACGTTTCCACAATATTTTGTGTATTTCATTTCTCCGTTAATTAATTTCTAACATTTTCTCCTTGCAACCTTGTTTTCCTCTCATTGTACAACACTTTCACCATGTCAGACATATCATATAAAGTCTTTCTAAAAGCTCTCCCATCCTTAGACATCAACTCCTGTCCTTCTTGATGTGTCATGACTGGTGGAGTTTTTGGAGTTTGTGACCTCCTTGAACGAATTTAAGGGTTTGGTTCTTAAAGCACTCCTCCTCTTCTCAATTTAGACCTTGTAATCATTCAAGAAAACATTTGCAAAAATTGTGAAACCTTCAAAACAACCATGCTTTGATACCAAAGTGATATGAAATTAAAACAAATGAAGGTTTCTTATAAAAATTTGCAAGCTAGTTTATGTATTTGTGGGCAATGGATCGAAATTAGAAAAACACATAAACTTAGTAAAATTAGCTAACTTTTGTATATTTTAACAGTGAAAAATAGACAACATGCAACATCACAAAACAATAATCTGATGACAGAGTTCACCCCCCTAGGCTATGTCTCCAGGTCCAGCTTCCAATGTTGGCCCTTTTTATTATATGCTCAAATTTTAAATTACATCAATATACAATGCTCAAAATGCAAAAATAACATTTCCATTGTGTCTAGAACACCCAAAAACCCACGTGTAGGATCTTCTTAGGCTCAAAAGGGCTGAAAAATGGCCAAGTTAGGCCTCCTTAATTTCCCTGCAAACTGTCATGGAAAATTGACCCTCTGTTAAAATTGGCAACAAATTCTGTCCTTGGAGGCATTGCAAAGTGATAAATTATCGCGGGTTCAACCAAAAAATCGTGCAGGTTTAGAGACAAATCCACTGATAAAGGTACAATATTTTTTATAGTTAGGCACGCGAATAAGGTCACGCCCCTATCCTTCCGCCCCTTGGTCTAATCACATGGTAATCAATATGATCGAGGCATGTGCAGGCCAGAGGCCATGCATCCACCGAGCCTTCGCTCCTAGTCGTGTAAAGTGGCATATGGTCATCGGTTGGGCATGGGAAGGGTGCCATGCACGCGCCCCTCCCTTGGTATTAGATTGTTGCTATGTTGTATTAATGGAACTACGTTCAGGGCCAACTCCCCGCCCCTTCCGCCTCCGCCCACGATTATGCCATAATCCATATAACCTAGCGCCGGGACAGTTGGATGAGCTTACTAGCCTGAAACCCCCAAAAATGTTCCAAATGTTAACATTTAAATATAACTAGCCCACTTTATATAATATGAAACATAATGTAATCTAGCAGTAAGGTGGAGGGTTGACTCTTCAGAGGTTGCAGGGTTGAACCCTGCCGTGGTTGGTTGGTTGATAAAAAGAATTTAGCTAATGAACTAGAGCCACATGGTGGCCTCCCTTAGGGCCATGTGGTAGCCTTTCATCAGGTCACGTGGTAGTTTGTGGTTGGCCCAACGACAGTCACCAAAACTAATGGAAACCTGCCAATTTTCCACTCTTGATTGGTTCTTTGACAACCATATTGCACAGTCACCCTGTTGACATTAGTGCCACATCATCGTACGGTATTCTCAGTCAGTTTCCCAGTCAACCCTACATGTTAAATTTTTAGCTGTTTGTCAAAAACTTCAGAACACAATAAATTTATCATACAGTTTCAGATTGAGGAGATTCAAGCATCAGTGGAATAAAAATGACGAGATCTATGATTTGGCATTGGTGTCTTGAGCAGTATGATTTTTGAGCATATTTTTGATCCCCAGGATCATTGGAGGCTTGAGGCTGCATTGTAATGACCTTTTATGTGAGCCAGGAAAGTGTTAAATCTAACTAAGAAAGAGCGGCAGTGGCATTAGACTCGTTGGATTTCATTAAGGCATGCTATAATTTTATTGCAGTTCTCGTAGTTTCCTTTGAGAACCCAGCCTTGGAGAACCTTCATTTGCGAATGGAGAGTGATGGAATTGATATATTAGCTCTTTATTCCCCATAGCATTTTTATGATCTGGAACCCAACTAGCTACTTCAGCTTGGATTTCATAGTCAAAGTAGGTTTGGTGATCATTAGTGCTTAAGGCTTCTAACAGAAGTTTTTCTTTCGGATTTCCAATTATCTAAGCTTGTGTCTAAGCATGGGGTCTTCCTAATGGCCTTTAGATATAGAACCTCTATGAGAGTGAATACACTGATGAGGCATGACACTCAAAGGAAAGGTAGGCCCAGTGAAGGAAAGAAACCAGGACATGGTCAGAAGAAAGCTCAATGCTTAACTTCCCATTTACCTTGAGGATGGTATTACATAGCAAGGGTAGAGGATGATAGTTCTTGATTACAGATCTGTATGATAGGAACTTGTCATCAAGTCACACATCACAATACTCTAGATCTTCTAATTCATTATGGGTTTTAACTAAAAGATTCACGATATAACTTGGAAGGCGTTTCAAATACCATAGGTGAATCATCGAACATGCTAGTTTAATGTATCCCATTCAATATAGTCAAATTCAAGAATAAATGAATTCAAATCCACATTGTGTGCAAAGTTTTGAGTCTATCTTTTCTGATCCCTAGAGAATTTGCAAAAAATTGAGTCTATCTTTTCTGATCCCTGGATAATTTCCACAAGCACAAACTCTACATTTGATAGGTAGGGTTAATCAACCATAAAGCCCTGGGCACACCAATTAATTTCCACACTATCAAGACACCTTGCAAACCATAAACCAAATTCCACCATGAAAATATAAACAGAATAAAATTCATTGAATATTGGACATAGAAATATTTACCACATAATAGTTTTCCCATTGGGCGCTGAGGTGCGACAGGAAAGAGATATTTCTTCTTTAGATGCCACCCATTCTAGCGCTGACCCTGCTATGATCGCTTCAAAAATCCTAGGGCTCGTTGATAGTGAAACAACCTATCGACTCTAAGCTTAAATTGTTGAAATAGGGGGTGTAAAATGAAGGCCAACCTTTGGGGGACTAGGACCTCCATGCACTACAACTTCTACAAAGCCAACGATGTGGTGGAAATATCCTACCCTCAGCTAGAAAACACCACTAAAATTGTAGAATAACACAAAGTTGCAATAGAAGTTACAAAGTTTCCATCTTAATGCAAATGGATGTGAAGGTGGTTTACATGTGTGAGTCCATGGGGTGGGATATACATGCCATCCCCTCTTAAATGTGGTGGGAAACTGCAAGGTGACAAGCTTCCCCTATCCACTGGCATTGTTTCCAACACCCTAATTGAGGATAATGAATAATAATATTACTACGATAAAATAAAATTTATAAGTTTTTATTTTTAAATAAATATTAACTTTTTCAATAATATTTAAAAAATTGCAATACACAATTTTTATAATGTTAAATTTTACATGGGGTAATATGGCATGTAATATCTTTTTTTTTTGTTGATCAAAGGTTCTATTTTATATTTCATAATCGAAAAATAAAGTACAAAATGTGTCTCCATGGCTCTCCTGGCTTCACTTTGATCAATTTTTTTAGCAAGGGGATCTAGAGAATGTTGAAGATATTACCATAAAACCATTATTTTTGGAGGGACGATTAGCCTTACAAAGAAAATAGAAGACAAAATAGACATAAAATCTGAAATCATCATATCATGGAGGTGGATTAGGGGGAAGCACAGGAGTTGCTTCAAGAAGGCCATATCTTTCATGCATGTAGAAGTCAGTATGCTCCACTTGGGTCACAAAGTCCCGTAGATTCTTTGTGATGCATCGCTAGCTCCGATGGATGTTCTCCAACTATTCTAGAATTTCACCTTGGCTGAATTGAATACTGTTCATGTACGCTAAAAATTCATTTCTATCTTCATAATGATGTTCCCTGAGGATGTCCAGGTTGGCCTGGACTCCTCAGAGCTACCTAGCAATCAAATCCAACGTAACCAATGTCTCCACTAAGCCTGAGGACTGATCGTGACCATGGGCCACCTTCCCCACACGTTCCTCACTTTACGAGTCAACCATGGACGCGATTTGACTATTAGCTTGCTACACTACGGGGAATTATTTTCCTCCTCCATGGCAAGGTTAAACTCACTGATGGGGCATGGATGACAGCACAAGACAAACATTGAACTGATGTACAGAAGGGAGTCTAATAACCCAGAAGGAATTACCCATCGAAACATGACAAAAAGATCCAAGAACCCACCATAAACACAACACAGAGCCCCCACAACCACAACAAGACACAACAAAGTAGGGGTGTTTTGAAAAATGAACGACCCCAAGCTATAGATGCCACCCAAGGAGGAGAGGACTGCCTTCATGAATCGTAACCACCCAATTCCATAGGGTGACTCGCCCAAGACCACAAACCACAACCAGTATTAGAAAAACTTGACAACAACTCTCAGGCCGAGACCAAATGAAACAAGGACCAAGACCAAGTTTGACAGTAATAGACTTAGGCTAACAAAAATAATGATGGGAAGAAGACGACCAAATTCTCTAAACGTCAGGAATTTACCACTCGAGGTGCCAACCTGAAGAGTTTTCCAACAAAGACTCTGAGGACCCTAAGTCGAAACCACAACAATTGAATCCCACACCAATAACTTTCACAAACCCAATTCCACTCACCTAAAAGGAGATACAACAATGATGCAAAACTAGACACAATGAGTACCATACTAACATAGAAAATCGATAGCTAGGGAAGTTGATATACTTGTAATTCACAAGGGGCCCAACCACAAGGAGCGCCACACCACCAACTGCAACCTGGGCTCCTATAATTAGAACCAAGCTGGAAATGACACTCTAAAGATTTGCACAATTTAACCCAAGTGTCCTAAATGAAGGCTTGGAATCTCACCTTGGAACCCGTTGCAACAAAACTAGCTACCCCTGCATAATGTTAACTACCCCATGTCCCTGGCGAATGTGCATGGCATCCAACATTCATTGCCCAAGACTCATCACCCTTTCCATTATGCCTGCTCCTCATTATATCAACCCTGGTTATGTCTAGATTTTTCGAACTATCTATGTCCCATATCATTACCCATGCTTTAATCATGAATAAATCTGTCACATGCCTTGTGGGGCGATCCACAAGGCCAGTTGGTTTCCTATTTACCCACCCTCATCGGAGGATGGTATGTAATAACTACTTACAAACTAACTTCAGATTTCAGATCACGCCCAAACCTAAGACAAAAACATTTACACGATGACATGAAGAAAAATGATACATAAAAGGCCAATAACTACAATGAACTATACTTTTTTATTCTTATTTTTTGGTAAATCTTCATTATATCTAAAATAATAATATAATTAGCAAAATGAAATATTTTCATATTATAATTTTCTTATTAATAAATTTATTATATTTAATTTCTCTATATATTTTATTAAAAAATAACTTTAAATTAATATAAAAAATAATAAATCTCCTTCACCACTAATTATCAAAGACACTTTACATAATCAATTTAACACAACAAATATATGTTTTACATTTAAAACAAAACAAAATAACTTAAGCTTAAATTCAATATATTTTCATAAAATTAAATAATGTTTCACACACATTTAACCCAAAATATTTATTAAATAAAATATTTTCAAATTCAAGATATATAAATGATTTATAAATCTCAATGGTTATTCGTTCCATTTTCTCCGTGGATAGCCTTTCCGTTTTCTCAAAAGTTTTGGATTAGACATATACCCGTCAGCGTAACGTGAAGGACGAGCATAATTTCACGAATAGTTAAAGGATCGTTGGATGGGACTCAATTCCCTATTTATTATACTGGTTGCAATTAGGGTTACTTATTGAATTTTATTTTTGATTTTTTATGGGTTTCTTTTTTAATGATGGTTATTTATAGTTTAATATTGGAAATTTAATTTTTATTAATTTTTGTTATTATTTAAATTTATTTATTTGTAAGATGATTGGTTATGAAATATAGTCGTTGGATGTTTTGTTCTGACTATTTAATATGTAAAGTTATATCTGATTTTTCAACTTGTCCTGACGATGAACCACACTGGTTGGTTCGAAATGGGTTGACAAATGCTCTATCATGTGATTTACGCCGAAATACTTGTCTCATAATACTTGATATGGATCACAGAAGCCTAAACTCTACTATTTTTTTTAGCGTTATTTATTTTTTATTGAACTTTTTTATTTTGATTTTTCCCCTTTTCTATTAGTTTTATTTTCATGAATTATATTTTTTCTTCATATTTTTCAATTTAAGATGACTTATTATTATATTAAAACATATTTTAATAAAATTTAATTGTAAAATTTATATATTAAAGTGTATATATTGTTAATATAACATTATTAGTTAATCATATTTTTTAATTTTGGTGGTGACGTTCAACAATACAATATTTTATTAGTTGTTTTATTTTTGTAATGAAATTTTTATGTCTTTACTGTTTTTTAGTTTAATTAAGCTATATAAGCTAAGTGGCAGGTACTAGCTACTATGTAGCCCTTGTTTAAAACAAATCAAAATAAAACATGTTATCGAGAAAATTTTATAAGCAAAATTTTGTAAATTAACTATTTTTTTAAACATTTTATGAAAAAATATTCTCTTCACTTAGTTTTATAAGTTTTTATATTAATTGTTTTCCTTTGTCTAACCTTCACTACTTTTTCTATTCATTGTTTCGATAATAATAAAAAACAATTATTGCTCTTTTTAGTTTTCAAAGCATTGCATTGTGCCTTTTATATCGCTATAAAATTGGCATCGATGCATCCCCTTGAATAATAACCTCAAAATATTATTTGTTTGAGAGTTCACTTTCAAATTAATAAGTTTTCTATTACCATACTTTTAACTTATTGTGTAATATCGTTATATTAATATTAATATAGTAGAAGATATTATTTTCCTATAACTATTATATAACTTTTATAGAAGTAGTAGGTGTTTTTTCTAGGTAGTGCTTGAATTGTATTCAAGACCCTCTTCTTTCTTCATTTTCTGCATTCTAACCTCTATTGATTTTGGTCCCTTTCACTTTCGACCTTCTCTTCTCTTTGAGTTCTAGTGAACAATTTTTGCTGGGATAAGTTGGTACATCATGGCACATTCTATGATTTACTAAGAGAAAGCGAGCCAAATATATATGTCCAAAGAAATTTTGAAGATGTAGACATAGATATAACGATTCCAAATTCATCAAACTCTATTGAATGCTAAATGGACATCATATTTAGAAATCTTAGTTGGTAAAAAATAATAGATGTTGAGTATGGAAGATGAGATAAGTGCATTAAGGATCCAAATAGAAAAGGTCAAGCTTCCAAGTTATCAAGGAGATTTTCCTCTCTCTGTCATATAGATAACTAAACACAAGATTTATATTGGAAAAATCAATATGAGAGAAAACCCACCTCAAAGGTGAGCATGGTCTGCTCTTTTTATTTTAGTTGTAAAATGCACATACAAAGGCATGGGAACTCATTATGGAGTTACCTTTTGACACTATGGCATGAACGACTGCTACAAAATCCTCATCCTCCTCTATTATGCTCACAAAATATCATTGCTAGATCTTTTACTTAGATACAAAACAAGATACAATGCTAAACAATGGAACCCCTTATCCTCCTAACGAAACAATGTTGAACATATTCATTTAGGGGTAGGGTTTTTACTTCCTGAACCCTTAATTATGATAAGATTTTGGATCTTCTAGAATCTTCTCAAAATTCCACACATGACTATTCACACATGTTTCAGTGACAAGGCTTGACATGGCATCCACTCAAACAATGGAGGTCAATATGGTATGTCAACGTGTGTGAGGTCTAACTTTCACATATGAGCTCCAATTGGGGTGATTGTTTCATTGTTGGAAACGTCTCAATGTGTAGATCAACGTTGAGGGCGTTCACATGAGTCAGGGACATTACAACCCTAAAAAATGTCATTTGATGCCTCAAAATGGATCTGAAAGGATATAGACCACAATTTTCTATTGGAAATAATACTGAGAGGGGGGTGAATTAGTATTATCAAGTCAAATATTCCTTTTTCAAAAACAAATGATATACGCTACTTCAGTTAGTTAAACCCGTGTATATACGCAACTATGCAGAAGGAAACCTGCGTATACAAAGCAAAGTTTTAATTTGCTTTATCTTTCTGATGATGATTGTTAATCTGTGTTGCAGAATCAAATAACCAGTAACCAGAGACAGTACAATAGAGCAGAAAGACTATCACACGCAAGAACACAAGATATAAGGTGGAAACCCAATGTGGGTGAAAACCACCTGCTGCAATTCGTCTCTATCTTCTTTTAAATTAGAAACTTCTTTTACAATGTACTGGTGCAATCCTTTACCAGTACGCAGGTTGCAACCTGCAGAGAGCTACAACCCTCTCTCTCATTCTCCATCTTCTCCTGGAAGGGAGCTAGAACCCCTTTTAGCTCTGCACTAGCCAAGATACTAGTACGTAGGTGCTGGCCTACAGAAGGCTACAACCTTCTCTTTCTTCCAGGGACCACGTTTCATAAATTTTCAGACTGGATCCATGAACATCAATCAATCATCAAGAATTTCTCCGTCAACCAATCTCCTTTCCACCAATTAGATCTGAATCAAGTAGATACTTCTCTGATAGTTGTACCCAAAACATAGTACCAAAAACCACACACCAAAAGCTGAACCTAGAACACAGTGGCAATAAACAGAAGCAGCTAGATCACAACTTAAAGTAAATACGCTATTTCAATAACCTGCAACATGCGTGCATACGCTTCTGTGTTTGGAACAACCTGCGTATACGCTGTTTTCATTCACTGAACCAGTGTGTATACGCGCCTTCACTTCACTGAACTTGCATACAGATCTATAAAGGATAATTCACTTTTTCAGATATTCAGAACGCTAAATAACCCAGATTATCAGTGTTATTGATCAAGCAAGCACCACATATAACAGACCAAAATCATACAAAGATACTATCATTAAAGCTTAAAGATTATGACCCATCAATAGAACTTATCCTTCTCTTTGCGCGAAGGTTCCTCCTTCAATCAGATCCAGATCTGCACCATAACCTGATTACCAGTATTTCAGATCTACTACTTTATCAGATATTCAATGATAATTCAGATGAATCTTTGCCACATGATCTCCTTCCTCTTTTATAGTCTTAGGCCTTCCACAATACCACGGTCCAAAACCATAACATTTCAATACCATGAACCCAAAATTTGGGATCAACACATCTGACGAGATACTGTGGTCCAAGATCATAGGTTCAAATACCAAGGACTAACTACCATGGACCAAGAGTAAGTTCCCCAACGTATACGCGCTTTTGTAACGTCTAACCCGCGTGTATACGCGTCTTCGTCTAGATGAACCTGCGTATATGTATTTTTATTCTTTTTGAGTGCCTGAACTGAGATCTCTCACCAAGGTGAGTTGCCATCAAGGACAACATGAGTGCCATAGCATCAAACCTATGCCATAATGCCAACATTTTCCAAACTAAAACTGCCATTAACATACACCTTGTATACCAATTCCTCTAATTTTTCTATAAAAAAATACCAAAATAAATAACAAAATTATATGATAATCCAATCCTAATTAGCAACATAAACATATCATTTTTAAAAGGGAACACTTATTAGTCGAAGGTTTTCCTATATCGACCGTAGGTGGAAGTACCGACATTGAATTTAAATTTAAAATATATTTGTTTATTTATCAATGGCATAGATTAAATGTTCTTGGAATATCCTTCGTCTGATACATAGATCGACGATAGCTGTGGAGGGGAGCGTGGAGAATTCCAACAGTAAATTGAAAGTGAGAAAACAATTGTGCGCCGTCGAGTTAAGGTCAGCTCCACAGAGATTTCAGCAAGCGCTTTGCTTTCGTCTTCCCCAATCAGTCATTTAAACTTCCTCTTCATTTCCATAGCCTCGGCTAATAGTCTTACCAGTCAAAACAAATTACAATCTTCGAGTTCTCCATGGAGTCCCCTAATTGAACCACATCGCCTTCAAGGATGAGAGGGCTAACGGGGAAAATAATCTTTGGTGTTGCCCTCTACAGCTAATTAATGTATGTTTCTTCCAATTCTTGAAAACTATTGTCAAAAATGGAACTACATATATCAAATTCCATCAAGAATTGATCTACAAACCTCAGGCATACAAGTGATCACTTTTATAATTCCATAACGAGTATTGTGCTTCATGGTGCCAGTAATGCACCATCTGACGCAATTGTTCCATTGGATTCTCGACTGCTCTGTACCATTCGAGCCCTTTATATTGCTTCTAGATTATTAATAGAGTATGTAATGTTTTCTCAAATGTGTTGTTTGTGTTTTGAATGTCTCATATTGTAACCCTCTATCCTCTATTGCGCGCTCTATGGGACAAATTATGTTGCATATCTTTTTTGAATTACAATATCTTGTCTCGCTTATAATATACATTTACTTTTTTGCAGTTTGTATATCATTGTCTCTCTTACATTGACTTTTATACAATTTGTATTTGTAGAATATTGCTTGTAATAATTGTTCCTCCTTGTTAAATACATTATAAAAACTATCATCTCTCCCTACATAGATTAAGGCTAAAAGAAACTCCGAAGAGAAAGGGTCCTCCCAACTCACAAACCTTTTGGCACATGAAATCCTTTCTATGTAGATGGAGAGAAAATACAAGATTCAACAAATAATAGAAATTAGCTTAGGGGGCAGAGATATTACCTTCTTTCTTTGAAGATGAATTGTGATGCCCTTCCTCATTGTCCATAGAATTACCAATTCCACTTCCAATATCAAATGTTAGTGCCTCCTTCAATCCCTTAGCCATCTCAGTAACCTTGCCAGACACAACAAAACATATCTCGAAGCACCACATTTGGTATCTTTTGTAATATTAGTAGGTGGCTCATTTTTAGCCAACACCTCATTCTCCCCTATGGGCATTTCTGCCTAAAAGAGAAAACTACAGTTCCCACGCCCTCAGTAACATGGTTTTTAACCTTACCTACAAAATCCTTTTCATCTTTAGAAACGCTAGACCCTCTGGTCACCTTGTCCTTGGCATATTTAATCCCATCTGATTCCCATTTCCCCCATGATTTCCCTCCTTCCTTAGACTTCGAGTCAACTGCACCAAAAATGCTATCTTTGGCACCAACTAGGTTTTTTTAACTTTCACAAACAAGGGTTTTGATTCACTGATTGTGTCTTCATTACTAACACGCATCTTTGATAATTTCTCAGATGGGACATCGACATTTTCATTCATGTCGCTTTTACCTCCCTTGTTTGCAACCTTGTAAACTTCTTGACAAAATTTCTCATTCGAGTGCTCTGGTTTATTTAGGGTTTCATTACTCTCCTCCATTTTCTTCATGGTTTCGGGCCCTGCCAACAACCCTAAAGGAGGATATTTGAGTCAATGCTATGGATTATATGTATGAAGTTGTTGGTTTTCATCTTTGATATGATAGAAATTTCAATAGAATTATGCACAATATCATTTCAATTTCTGTGTTCGATACAAAATGGAAGGTGGCGAGTTGGGGAGGTTAGAGTTTCAGACAAACATGTCTGCTGCCATGTGTTGGTAAAGAGTGACATCTCTTAGGAAAACTGGTTTCCCTATGATATATTAAGTATGCCAAAATTAAATCTTGTGAAGTGCTTTGTGGCTAATTTACGTCTACATCATCGATTCCAATGCCATGTGTTACACATACAGAAGGGAATTTGGTTTCATTAACTTATACTTGTGTCAAATGCACTGTGCACATGTCGACACTAGTTTTCATCACAAACATTACTACTTTGAACGGAGTTGTTCATTTTTTCATCACATTGGAAATTTGGCCACATAATGGAGATTATTTGTCATTTATGAATTTTTTTAGGCTACAAGGTATTAAATTAAATGTGAACCGGATATAAAATCAAAGTGTTCTCAATAACATAACAGTGATATAAGTACAAATACTTTTATGGCCACTATTGGGATTGAACCCTAACACATAGTATTTATTAAGCATAAGAATTAAAAAAAAAGAAACTATAGGGTGGAAGTGGACAATTAAAATCGAAGAAAGAAGGATAAATATAGAGACAACCAAAATGTATTGAGAAGGGGAAAATAAGTATGCTCACCATTATTGAGAGAAAAACTTATACAGAAAATCACTATGCACAAACAATTCGATGAATATATTAAAAGTTTCCTTGTATATGTTTTATAATTGAGTTAATAAATGAGTGAACTAAAGTACAGGTAAACATAACATGGGAATAATTTTCACTACGAAGTCTTACTATTCCACACCGTAACAGGTGTAGTCCAATCTGAAAGAACTTGCTAAAATAATATTCATTTTTAATATTTTTAACACTTCATTATTGTTATGGCTTAGATAAACTATTATATTTTCCCGAGATTCATGAATTATTATCATTATTAGTATTTTAAATTTTTGTTATTTTATTTATTATTATTTAATATTTTAGTTATTTTATTTAAAAAATATTTTGTTCTTTAATTTTTATTTATATTTTCATTAAAATATAATAAGATAATTAAAATTAATGTAATTAATATCAAAATTTAATATACTCTAAAACCTCCTATGTCATGGAATTAGTGTGATGATGGTATTCAAACTATTGTAAAAATAAGATTTGGACTTCCACCAAACCAAATTGAAAGTTTTCTTTAATGAATTCTGGTTGGATTGTAGATATTTCTCTAATCGTTGGTAATAAAGACATAATAAGACATTTATAGCCGCTATTCCACTTACCAAACCAAAAAAACACTTTTAATTCGTGAAGGTTTACTAATATTAATTATTATTATTTATTTATAAAGATTGGATTATGACGAAAGGTAAGTCTAAATTTACTTTCATGAATTCATACAGTGTAAATTGGTTTATTTTTTATACATTTTTAATTATTAGATATCTACTCATGAAATAATTTCAAAGTGGGAGAAATGAATAGTCACCAGATAAATCTATAATTTCTTAAAAAATAAGATTATAATCAAAGTATTTAGTTATTTCTCAATTTGACAACTTTTAGCAAATAACATAATCCTGTAAGTATTGAGTTATTCCTAAATTTGACATGATATAAAAGCTAAACATTTTCGAGCAACACAACTTTTGGTGTTTCACTCATGCTATGTTATGCCATACAAATCTCTTGGTTTTCAATTACCATTCATTGGGTTTATAATATAAATTCCTTAGGTTTATTAATCCCATTGTGACAAAGGTTGTCTCGTTATGAAAATCAATCATGGTCCAATGTTGCATTGTGACAAGGATTGTCTCGATATGAAAATCAACCATGGTCAATGATGGTCAACCATGTTTATTTTAGGGTTTATATAAATCCTTAATTTTATTAATCTAAGGGTTCATATTACTAGGGTATAATATTATTCATAATGTTTATAATATTAATCGTAGGGTTTAATATAAATCCCTTGGGGTTTATAATCATGGTCAACCATGTTCAACCATCGTCAATGATCTAGGAGGATCTCGAGGCACCAAGGGAATGGATAAAGGCTCGAAATTCAAAATGGATAAAAGGAGAATTTGATGGCATCAGTTGAAAGGGCTCGTCTTCCTAATTGTGGTGGCGCAAACGGTTTGTCAATTTGAGCTCGTATGCAAAAGATAAATCTCTTCAAAGATTGGTATGGTAGAGGAAAAATGGGGCCCATAGTGCGCCACATGGCATCCTAGTGAGCACGTGGAACCCACATGACAACTTGACACATGGTAGCTCGTCATTAGCCTCCTAAACCTGCACAAGTAACATTTTGGTTCTAACTACAGTTTTTATATAGTTATCCACTTAACTATATCAAAAACCAAATCAAGAATATATATATCTATATATTATATATATATACCAAAACCATATAATAATACCATACATGGTAAAAGGTTATAACCATACCACATATAACAAACCAACCAACATATAAGCAATACGTGGCACATACCATATATCAAAAGGTTATAACAAAAAAAAAAGATGCAAGATATTATGGTTAACCATATAACATATGCTATAAGGGAGGCAATACGTTACCATGCCAACCCATGTATGGCACATGCCATAACAACCCAACCAACACATTCCCTTATCCCATTGCAACGCATTTGGTAAAGAAGTAAAGAAATGGATATGGTAATCGGGATTGCAAAATACGCATGGAGATATGGTAGGTGGGGGTAGCCACATGGTGGTCCCACCGCCCCCACATAACCAACGTACAACCAAGTTAATACATGCTCCATAGGGTGGGTGAGTGCAGTCCCGTGGAGTATGAGCCCACTCCCCAATCAAAGTCAAACAGACATACATTTTATATATTTTTTTGGACATACACTTGGTATATGGTTTTGTAAGGTTGGTAAATGGTTATGTAAAAAAATGGATTTGATAAATATAAACCATAACAATATTATGGTTAAGTCCACCATCAAAATTATAAAAACTTATTTTTTAACCATTGTAAAGGAGGAGATCAGTGGCACGAATTTTGAGACAAGGTGGTGGAACCTTGAGCACTCATAAACACTAGTGGAACCTTGCTTGAGAAGAGTTTTTGCAGGAGGGTCATTTTGGTCCATACTCAGAATTGGGCAAGTTTTATATGGATTTTACACCTCTTGGCAACGGGAATCCATTAGTGGTGTCAGTTTCTGCAACAGAGCTCTCCAATTTTTGGGCACTTTTCAGCATGGAGGTATAATGCTCCATTTTGTAAATTGATGAATGTAACTTCTTTTGATGCCATTTTTAATGAATGAAGGCCTCCCCATTGATCGAGCAGGGCCCGGAGACGTAGTCCAGGAGGGATGAACTCCGTTATCAAGCTTCTTGTCTTCTTGTCATGCTTATGTCTTTCTTCTTCTTCTTCTCACATGTGCACATTTAAGTTTCTCTTTGGTTAAGCTACAAATTGTTGATGTAATTCTTTTCATGCATCTATAAACAAAAGATAACTTGGATCAAGTGGTATCAGAGTACGTATTTCTAGATTTGAATTGAATGTTTGTATGCTAACGAGAAACAGGCTTCGAAGAGGTAAAGGAGAATTACAGTCTTTCGATGTTGAGGCGGAGCGTGCATATTGAAGGAGAAACATGGCAGATGAAGAGGCTTGGTATGAGGAGGAGCTCAATTTCTACAAGACTTTCTATATGATGGCAGATCATGTTGAGAAGTTGTTCTCAAAGCTCAAAAAGCAGGAAAATGCAAAGGGGAAAACTCCAGAAGGATAAGGTTTAGTACATGGAGGTGATGGAGGAGATCCACCTCCTTCTCCTTCTACAAGTGAAAGTTCTTCTTCTTCTCACCATCATAATAATCGAAATTCCAAAGATGCATCTAAAAAGCCCTTTTTTAAATTAGATGTTAAATTTGATCTCCCCATGTACAATGGTGAAAGAAATGCAGAAAATCTTAATAATTGGATTAGGAAGATTGAGATCTACTGCATGATTCAATGGATTGTGGAGGATGAAGCAAAGATTCAGTTGACCTCTTTGCTATTAACTAGCACCGCTCTTGTTTGGTGGGAGAGAAAAGTACAAAGTAATAAGGATGTGGGTAATCTTTATTTCTCTTGGCCTAATTTCATTTTTGAATTATAAGCACAATTTTATCCATTGGGTTACATGCAAAAAGCTTTAATGAACCGACAATATTTAAGGCAAGGAAAAGGTCAGGATGTTTAGAGTTTTACAGAAGAATTTAGGAAGAAAGAACTTAATTTGGGTATTGCACTTGATACACCTAAAATTGTAACTAAATAAATTGGATCGTTACATAGTTACATTAGGCATTCATTGTTATTGTTTGAACCAATCACCATTGATGTGGCCAGTGTAAAGGTCATTCACGTTGAGAACAAGGGAAAACATGTCAGAGATGATCATTCAAATAAACCACCTTCCAAACCTCCCAATGGAAAACCAAAATCAAAGTGGAAAGGAAAGGAAAAGAAGATAATTTCATCCAAGAAAGAAGAAGGAGAGAAGCCTTATTGCAGCCATTGCAAAAAGGAAGGTCACGATGATGATCATTGTTGGAAAATGCATTGAGAAAAGCGACTGAAGAAGTTTGGAGGAAAGGGAAAATAGAAGACGGTAGTAGCTATACAACAAGACCTTGGTTCTGACTCACAAGATGAAGCATTTATCACAGCAGCAGGAACTAAAGGTACTCTTACACTGTATGTTAATTCTAATTCACATGAAGGAACTAGTTCAGTAAATGAGTCCCTTCCTAATGAATGAAAGAGAATTGAGTTATTTCATATTAGAGTTGTGGTGAATCATACTAAAGTAGAAACTCTATTTGATACTGGATCTCAAGCAAACTTAGTTGCAGAATCCTTGGTAAAGAAACTTGGCTTGGAAACAAAACCACATCCAAAACCTTACCCACTGGGATGGATACATGATAAAGCAAAATTAAATGTAACTAAACAGTGTAAGGTGAAATTTGTAATTGCTTCTAAGCTAGTAGATGAAGTAGTGCTAGATGTAATACCATTGGATATCTATGGCATGGTATTAGGGAGTCCATACTTATATGACATAAAAGCCATTTTCTTTCGTTATGAGAACAAATACCAAATCACCAAAGATGGGGTAGAATACATTGTAAGGGCTCATCAGAATAAAATCAATGCTAGCGTGGTAAGTGCAGGACAAATGAAGAGATTGGTGAACTCTAGTAAGGGTTGCATGCTTATGGTCGTAAGGGGGAAAGATGCAGAATTAACTGATGCTTTTCAAGGTTGTGATCTTGCACATAAAAATGAATTATGTAAATTAATTTCTAACTTTGATGAGATATTTCAGGAACCCAAGGGATTGCCTCCAAAAAGGGGAATCCAACATGAAATTAATTTGCAAGATGATGCTCCTTTACCAAATATTGGCATGTACAGGATGACGTCCATTGAGATGGAGGAAATCAAAAAGCAGGTGTAGGAATTGCTAGATTAAAGGGTCATCAGGCTGAGCACTTCTCCATGTGGCTCTCCGATCGTCTTGGTGCCAAAGAAAGTTGGCACATGGAGGATGTGCATTGATTATTGAGCATTGAATAAGATCACGGTGAAAAACTGCTACCCCCTTCCATGTATAGATGATTTACTAGATCAATTAAAGAATGCTATCTATTTCACCAAGTTGGATTTGCGTAGTGGTTATCACTAGGTGCGGATTGTAGAATAGGATTTGTTGAAGACCGCCTTCAAAACGAAGCAGGGGTTTTTTGAGTGGATGGTGATGCCATTCGGACTTTACAACACTCCAGCTACATTCATGAAGGTCATGAATGATCTCCTTAGGCCTTTTATTGAAGAGTTTGTTCTTGTATATTTAGATGATATTCTTGTTTTTAGTAAGAGTTGGAATGAACATGTATGCCATATAAAGAAAGTGCTTGATGTATTGAAAAAAGAAAAATTATATGTAAAGTTGTTGAATTGAGGCTTCTCTGATCCATATCAAATTTATGAGATATTTTTCAGCGTAAATCACATGATATTTCATTTGTCAACGCGTTTCGAACCAACCAGTGTGGTTCACCATCAGAACAAGTTGAAGAATCAGGTCCAGCATTGCATGTTAAATAGTCCCAGCAGTACCTCCAATGGCTATAATCCTTGACCAGGAAATGGTTATATATAGCTGTTAGTCAATATAGTCGTTGCCTGGTCAAGGATTATAACCGTTGGAGGTTCTGCTGGGACTATTTAACATGCATTGCTGGACCTGATTCTTCAACTTGTCCTGACAATGAACCACACTGGTTGGTTCGAAACGCATCGACAAATGAAATATCATGTGATTTACGCCGAAAAATCTCTCATAAATCTATGTAAAGTTGTCAAAGTGTGAGTTTTATAGACATATTTAGGCACTGCAACCCCAATCATATATTTCCATAAACCAAGGGCTTCTGAGTCCCTAAAAGTGTTGTTTCACACCCTAAAGGAA
>APFE030697488.1:235073-252982 GCA_000404065.3 Pinus taeda
CACCCTAAAGGAACAAGGTCAGCTGATTACATCATCTCCCAGAAGTTCTCCATGGAAAACTGCTCAGAACTGGTCAAAATTGGACCATACAGACTGCTCAGTGTTGAGGGTGCAATGCATCTCACCTGCCACATGCAAAAATTGCGATGCATAATGAAAATCCCTTCCGTAGGGTGCGATGGGCTAGAGTAGACAAATGGTAGAGACAGTTTGCAAGGTGGATGATCATGGAATCTTCCAGAAACTTCTCCTGTGACACTTGCCTCTCTGAATTCACCTAGGGATGAATAAGAGATCATGAATCTCCAAGTGGAACCAAGAACTATCAAAGAGAGGACACTAATGAAAATCCCAGAAGCTGACTCACCCCCTTGCAAACATCTATATATGGATCCCTCATCCCAGAGATCCAGAGGCTTGAATCTTGTATTTTGTAAGGAAGTGCTGTTGGTTTCTTTGTGGAACATCATAGTGTTGGGTGATCTAATCTTTTCATGAGGTGAAGAAGGGCTTTCATGTTGGGAGGATGATGCTGGGTCAGATCAATGGGTTGTAATCCTCTCTTCTACTCTTTATATCAATAAAGATATTTGAGTTTTCCTCCACATTCTTGTATGTTTGAGTTGATATATGCATTTGTGTGGTCAATATATATCTGTTCCTATATTGTTTATGATTGTAGATCTTTGTGCTTTGATGGTATCATGTTTCTTTGACTTTATAGGTGCTCTTTGAAGCGAGACAAGCAAGGGAGGAGCGACAAAGATCTGTCAGAGGGGAGAGGAAACAGGCAAGGAGCCAAGCTAAAGACTAAGGTTGGTACTCTCTGCTTCTCCCTCATCTACTTATCATAAAGGAAAATGCAAGTAACTTTAGTTTTTTTGTTTCTAAGATAGCTACCCATCTTAGTGGGCCTAGCAGCTCTGGATGGACACTAGATTTCCCGATAACTGTGAGTTTGGGAAAACCTCGTTGGTTTACCTAGGTCATATTGTTGGCCATGGTCAGTTGAAAATAGATCCTTCAAAAGTTGAAGCAATTGTAAAATGGCCTAAGCCTACTAATGTATCAGAGGTATGTAGCCTTTTAGGTGCAGTCTAGTATTGGCGAAGATTCATTGCCAATTTTTTTGTTATAGCAGCACCTTTGCACACATTGACAAGTGGGAAACAAGTCTTTCAATGGGGAGGAAAGCAACAAAAGTCCTTCAAAGCATTGAAGGAAAGGATCAACACCGCGCCAAACCTAGCCTTACCCGATCTCCAACAGCCATTTGAGATCGAAAACTATGCTAGTGGATACGACATGGGAGCTGTACTGATGCAGCAAAAGAAGCCAATTTGTTACCATTCTGAGAAGTTTTCTCATGCTGTGATAAAATATCCTGCTTATGACAAGGAGCTTTATGCCTTGGTCCAAAGCGTGAGGAAGTCGAAGCACTACCTGATTGGTAAGGAGACCATCATCCATACAGATCATCAGCCCTTGCAGTACCTACAGACACAGACCAAGTTGCAGCAGTCTCGTCATTTCAAGTGGATGGATTTTCTTCAACAGTTTCATTTGGTAATCAAGTATAAGAAGGGCACTAGCAATAAAGTGGCCGATATGCTATCTTGCCCTCCTATTTCTGCTTCTGTTATTTTTCATGATGCATCATTGTCTTTTGAAAGTTATGCTGAACAATATGCTAACAATGATGACTTTAAACAAGTTTATGCAAAACTAACCCATGGTTCACAAGTGGACAACGATCATTTGCAGGGGAAATTGTTGTATCACCTTGGTAAATTGTTTATTCCCACAGAAGAAAGAGTGCATGTAATTCGAGAGGCCCACACCTCTCTTGTGTTTGGACACTTTGGTGTTGAAAAAACTTTAATTCATGTACAACGATTTTTTTTTTGGCCTCAAATGAAAAATATTGTGACTCGATATGTAAAGGGTTGCATGATGTGTTCTGTTTCAAAGCCCTCTAATAGAAAACTTGGGCTCTACACACCACTTCCTATTTCAAGTCGTCCATGGGAAAGTGTGTCAATGGACTTTGTAGGAGGTATACCTTTGTCTAGGAAGGGTCACGACTATTTGTATGTCGGCATTGACCGTTTTAGCAAAATGTGTGTTCTTATGCCTTGTAAAAAGCAGATTATTGCAGAGCAGACGGCTTCTCTTTTCTTTTAGTATGTTTGGGTCCATTTTGGGCTACCCACTTTGATTGTGTCAGATAGAGACTCTCGCTTCCTTAGAAAGTTCAGGACCAACTTGTGGAGGATGATGGACACCAAATTGAAAAGAAGTATGACATTTCACCTGTAGACCGACGGATAGACAGAGGTGGTTAACAGGACTGTGGTACATTTGTTGAGGGGTACTGTGGGAAACATCCCAAGTTATGGGATGAGCATCTCCCCTACACACAACATTCCTACAACCGAGCAGTGCATTCATCGACACAGTGTTCACCATTCGAGACATTCTTTGGATACTTGTCGAAGGATCCTTTTGACATGGTCTTTGGAAGAGAGGATGGTTCTAGTGGACGCGATGATAAGGATAAAGCTCAGCAGTTCATTCAATGAATCTAGAAGATTCACCAAGTAGTGCAAGAGTAGTTGGAAAAGAGTCAAGCTCATTATAAGGCTCGACATGGTAAGCACCAAGTCAACCATCAGTTCCAAGTAGGCGACAAAGTGTGTTTCCACATCAACAAGGACAGGATGAAGGGGGAAGGAAAGAAGTTGTGACCAATCTGGTATGGTCCATTCACCATATTGGATAAGATTGGGAATAATGCCTTTCGTCTTGACTTGCCAGTATATATGTAGACATACTCAGTGGCGAATGTGGAGAACTTGAAATTGTATGAACCACCTTTGATCATGGACAATGATGAGGTGGGCACCATTCCTACAGTTGATGATTTCGCACCTGAATATCTCGATGAGTTCCCCGAAGACATCATTCTAGACAGAAGAATCAAGAATTCATGATGAGGAGATGTAGAATACCTTCAAGTTGGATTAGAGGGAATGCATCCAAGCAAGGCCAAATGGATGGAGAAAGAAAGAGTGAGGGCACAGTACCCTCACTTGATAATTGATTGATGAAAAGCTTTTGGTGGCCCAAAAGCTCCTCAATGGGGAGGATTGACCCAGGAGGATCTTGAGACACCAAGGGAATGGATAAAGGCTTGAAATTCAAAATGGCTGAAAGGATAATTTTATGGCATCATTTGAAAGGGCTCGTCTTCCTGATCGCAGTGGCGTGAATGGTTTGTCAATCCGAGCTCGTATGCAAACGATAGAGCTCTTCAAAGATTGGTATGGCAGAGGAAAAATGGGGCCCACAGTGCACCACATGGCATCCCAGTCAGCACGTGGGACCCACATGAAAACTTGACACATGGAAGCCTGTCATTAGCCTCCTAAACCTACACAAGAAACATTTTGGTTATAACTGCAATTTTTATATAGTTATCCACTTAACTATATAAAAAACCAAATCAAGAAATATATATATATATATAACCAAAACCATATAATTATATGGTTACACCATACATGGTAAAATGTTATAACCATACCACATATAACAAACCAACCAACGTATATAAGCAATATGTGGCACATACCATATATAAAAAGGTTATAACAAAGAAAAAAGATGTAAGATATTATGGTTAACCATATAACGTATGCCATAAGGGAGGAAATACGTTACCATGCCCACCCATGTATGGCACATGCCATAACAAACCCAACCAACGTATGCCCTTATCCCATTGCAATGCATTTGGTAAAGAAGTAAAGAAACAGATATGGTAATTGGGATTGCAAAATACGCATGGAGATATGATAGGTGGGGGCAGCCACGTGGTGGTCCCGCTGCCCCCACATAACCAACATATAGCCAAGTTAATACATGCTCCGTAGGGTGGGTGAGTGCGATCCCATGGAGTACGGGCCCACTCCCCAACCAAAGTGAAATATATATATATTTTATATATGTTTTTGGACATACGGTTGGTAAATGGTTATGTAAAAAAAGGGGTTTGATAAATATAAACCATAACAATATTATGGTTAATTCCACCCTCAAAATTATTAAAACTTATTTTTTAACCATTGCAAAGGAGGAAACCAATGGTATGAATTTTGAGACAAGGTGGTGGAACCTTGAGCACTCAGAAACACCGGTGGAACCTTGCTTGAGCAAAATTTTTGCAGGAGGGTGATTTTGGTCCAGACTCAGAATTGGGCAAGTTTTATATGGATTTTACACCTCTCAATGATGGGAATCCATTGGTGGTGTCATTTTCTACAACATATCTCTCCAATTTTCGGACACTTTTCAGCATGGAGGTATAATGCTCCATTTTGTAAATTGATGAATGTAAATTATTTTGATGCCATTTTTAATGAATGAAGGCCTCCCCATTGATCGAGCAGGGCCCGGAGTTGTAGTCTAGGAGGGACGAACTCCGTTATCAAGCTTCTTGTCTTCTTGTCATGCTTATGTGTTTCTTCTTCTTCTCCTCACATGTGCACATTTAAGTTTCTCTTTGGTTAAGCTACAAACTGTTGATGTAATTCTTTTCATGCATCTATAAATAAAAGATAACCTGGATCAGTCATCCATGTTCAATCTTGGTCAACCATGGGCAAACATTGCATTGTGACAAAGGATGTCATAATATGAAAATCAATCATGGTCAACCATGGTCCAATGTTGCACTGTGACAAAGATTGTTTCACAATATGAAAATCAACCATGGTCAACCATGGTCAATCATGATCAAACATGGTCAATAATCATTGTCACATTGTGACAAAGATTGTCTCTTAGTCTAACATGACATTATGACAACCATGGTCATCCATCGTCAACTATGTTCAACCATGGTCCAACATCGCATTATTACAAATATTATCTCAATATGAAAATTGATGCAGGAACATCTGACCCCTTAATCAAAATGCCAATTTTAAAGCAGAGCAAGGAGGAGGACGTGGACCATAAAGATAAAGATGGGACAATTGCTGTTAAAACAAAGCTTAAATGATGGAATGGATAAAGTCTCTAGAAGACTTAATTAATGTAGTTGTCTTCCATATGTATACGAATAAAGAGATTTAGGGGTTTTTAGAGGAAATCAAGGATTGGATTTGATCAGATCCTTCCAGTGATCCGATCCAATGTTTCCTTATATATATTATGAGCTTGCGTGTTCAACAGGATACAGAGGAATATAGAGTGATAGATAGAGTTTTATGAAAACTTGAGTGAGGAAAATGCAATAGAGAAAGAACTCATTCTAAGGCTGAAATGCCTTATTCTATACTCTAATATTGTATAATGAATATATGTGTGTTATGTGACTTTCACGTATCAATGTTTATGCCTTTTTGAATTATGTCGTGTATATATGCATGGATGGTTTAAATTCTCGTTTGAAGATTGTTGATCGACCATCGATCACTGTAAGGATCGATGGCAATCCCATATTAAACAGAGTCAATTTTTGCCTGAGTGTTGTGCATGTCGTAACAGAGTATGCCAGAGGAAGTGGCTTTAAAGTGTAATTCCATTGAATAACACAGAACTGGATCCGAACCCAGAATTGAAATTTCATAGATAGAACCTATACTCTTATCGGGTTCGTAAGACTGATTAGATAGGCGCATTGAAGTGGAAGAGGTTTGGCCTTGAGGATTTGCAAAATGCGATCACACGATTTAATCACAACTATCAGATTGTGAGCCTGATCAATGGTCAAGATGTGATCGTAAATCACAATCAGAGGAGTTAAGGGCTGGCGAATATGGGTGTGCCAACATCCGAAATGCTGATATGCGACATAACGATACACTGATAGCCATTGGATCGGAGATGTAATGGATGACGGAGATCAACCAACTAGAGATCAGAGATATAGAAGGACAGCGGGAAGGCGATGGACCCGAGAGCGGAGCCGCTAATATTTATAGATGTAGGCGTAATATTTTTGAAGTCCAACTTTATATGGTTTGACTGCAAGTTTTCCTGTGTAATCCTATGTATTCCGATAAAGGAATGGCTCAGGTTTTTTAAAGGAAAATCCGATAAAATGTTATATGGTCTCGGTTTAAAGGCTAGGGCCTAAATAAAAACCTTCGATAGGGTTTGTGGGCCATAACCCACAGGCCTTAGGACCAAAATTTGTCAATGAAAGGGGAAATTGGTTTACTCCCAAAATCTCCTTTTATCAGTTGGTATCAAATCAGGGAAAGGTTTTCCTGTGAGAAGGAAGAAGGGAAAACAGGTACAGTTGATAAAGTTGGAGAGTTTATGGTCTTACTGTTGTGTAGAGAATGACAGCAGAAGGAGAGAAGACTTGAAGCAAGCCTGGAGCTTGGAGTTCTCAAATGGTTCCACAGAGGAGAGAACAATAAGGATGCCAAAAGAATAAAGCTCAAGAGAAAGCTTGGTGAGGTATCATGTAGTAGATGAAGACTGTTACTGCAGAGGTTGATTGCAGCTCACAGAAGATCATGAAGGCAGTTCCACTGAGAATTGGGTAGAATTGCTAAGGATAAGAAGAAGCATATGACCAGGAGGTCATAAATTTTTGTGCCTGGAGAGTCTGATGTAGGAGTATCTGACCCTTAATCAAAATGCCAATTTTAAAGTGGAGCAAGGAGGAGGACATGGACCATTGAGATAAACAAGGGACAATTGCTGTTAAAACAGAGCTTAAATGATGGAATGAATAAAGTCTCTAGAAGACTTACATTGTGTAATTGTCTACCATATGTATACGAATAGAGAGATTTAGGGGTTGTTAGAGGAAATCAAGGAGTGGATTTGATCGGATCCTTCTAGTGATCCGATCCATTGTTTCCTTATATATATTATGAGCCTGAATGTTCAATAGGATACAAAGGAATATAGAGTGATAGATAGGGTTTTATGAAAACCTGAGTGAGGAAAATGTAATAGAGAGAGAACTTGTTCTAAGGCTAAAATGCCTTAGTTTGTACTCTAATATTGTATAATGAAGATATGTGTGTTATGTGACTTACACGTATTAGTGTTTATGCCTTTTCGAATTATGTCGTGTATATATGCGTTGATTGTTTAAATTTTCATTTGAAGATTGTTGATCGACCATCAATCACTGTAAGGATCGATGGCGATCCAATATTAAACAAAGTTAATTTTTGCCTGAGTATTGCATGTGTCATAGCAGAGTATGGCAAAGGAAGTGGTGTTAAAGCGTAATTCCATTGAATAACACAGAACTAGATCCGAACCTGGACTTGAAATTTCATAGACGGATTCTATACCCTTATTGGGTCCATAAGACTGATCGGATCAGCGCATTGAAGTGGAAGGGGTCTGGCCGTAAGGATTTGCAAAATGTGATTGCGCGATTTAATCACAACCGTCGGATCGTGAGCTTGATCGAAGATCTAGATGTGATCGCAAATCGCAATCAGAGGAGTTAAGGGTTGGCGAATATGGGTGTACCGACATCCGAAATGCTAACATGCGACATAGCGATACTCTAATAGCCATTGGATTAGAGATGTAATGGATGATGGAGATCAGCCGATCGAAGATCGAAGATATAGAAGGATAGCAGGAAGGTGATGGACCCGAGAGCGGACCCGTTGATATTTATAGATGCGGGAGTAATATTTTTGAAGTTCGACTTTATATGGTTTGGCTGTGGGTTTTCTTGTGTAATCCTATGTATTTCGATAAAGGAATGGCTTCGGGTTCTTAAAGGAAAATATGATAAAATGTTGTATGGTCTTGATTTAAAGGCTAAGGCCTAAATAAACGCTTCCGATAGGGTTTGTGGGCCATAACCCATAGGTCTCAAGATTGAAATTTGTAAATGAAAGTGGAAATTGGTTTACCCCCAAAATATTCTTTCATAAAAAATCAATGATGGTCAACCATGGTCCAACATTGTATTGTGACAAAGATTGTCTCAATATGAAAATCAATCATGGTAAACCATGGTCCAGTGCCGCATTGTGACAAATATTGTGTCAATATGAAAATCAACCATGGTCAATGATGGTCAACCATGTTTATTTTAGGGTTCATAATATTTATAGTATGAAAATAAACAATATTCAGCCACGGTCAACCATGGTCAACCATGGTCAATCATGGTTAACCATTGTCAACCATGGTTAAATGTAACATTATGACAAAGATTGTCTCAATATGAAAATCAATCATGGTCAAGCATGGTCAATATAAAAATAAATATGGTTAATCATTAATATGAAAATCAACCATGCTCAATTATGGTCAACCATGGTTCAACGTCACATTGTGACAAATAGTGTCTCAATGTAAAAATGAATCATCGTCAACCATCATCAACCATGGTCAAGCATGGTTAATCATTGTCAACCATGGTCAACTATGGTCCAATGTCGCATTTTGGCAAAGATTGTCTCAATTTGAAAATCGACCATGGGCAACCATTATCAATCATAGTCAATAATCATTAATAATCATGGTCACATTATGAAAAAAGATTGTTTGATTGTTCAACGTCACATTGTGTCAACCATGTTCCAACGTCGCATTGTGATAAATATTATTAATATGAAAATAAACCATGGTCCAGCATCGCATTATGACAAAGATTCTCTCAATATGAAAATCAATCATGGTCAAGCATGGTCCAACGTCGCATTGTGAATGATTGTCTCAATATGAAAATCAACCATGGTCAACCAAGGTAAACCATAATATCAATAATATCAATCCCTAGGGTTTATAATATCAATACCTTAGGTTTATTAATCTAAGGGTTCATATTCCTACGGTCAAATATTATTCATAGGATTTACTATAAATCCCTACGGTTTAATATAAATCCATTGCATTTATTATCATGGTCAACAATGTTCAACCATGGTCAACCATGTTCAATCTTGTTCAACCATGGCCAAATGTTGCATTGTGATAAAGATTGTCTTAATATGAAAATCAATCATGGCCAACCATGGTCCAACATCGCATTGTGACAAAGATTGTTTCACAAAATCAAAATAAACCATGGTCAACCATGGCCAATCATGATCAACCATGGTCAATAATCATGGTCACATTATGACGAAGAGTTTCTCTTGGTTCAACATCACATTATCACAACCATGGTCATCCATCGTCAACTATGGTTAGCCATGGTCCAACATCACATTATGACAAATATTATCTCAATACGAAAATCAACCATGGTCTAATGTTGTATTGTGAAAAACATTGTCTCAATATGAAAATCAATCATGGTCAACCATGGTCCAATGTCGTATTGTGACAAAGATTATGCCAATATGAAAATAAATCATGGTCAATGATGGTCAACCATGTTTATTTTAGGGTTCATAATATTTATAATATGAAAATCAACAATGCTCAACCATCGTCAACCATGGCTATATGTCACATTGTGACAAATATTGTCTTGATATGAAAATCAATCATGGTCAAGCATGGTCAATCATAGTCAATATGAAAATCAACCATGGTCAATTATGGTGAACTGATCCAAAATTAAACAAGAACACATCAAATCACATATATAACTATAAATACAAAGATGTAGTAGAAATAACACTTCATTTCATTAATATCAAATACTGAAATGTGCTTACAGACATAATGGAAATAAGCTAGCTTGGGTGATGGTAGGGTATCTTTGTGAAGAGATGTGGCATATACATGCCTCTAAACTATGTTACAATGAGGCTTGAAGGACTATTTATTATTGAGAAATAATGGAAATCCCTAAACATAAAAACCTAACCCTAGGAGATAAAGCACCAAAACTATGGGCCCCGTTTGGGTAGATTGGTAAACCAAATTCCTAGGGTCATAACTTTGGCATATGATATTTGTTTGACATGCACAATACCTCATTAGAAATATCTATTTGAGGACTACAATTTTTTAATGAAAACATCAATGAAAGACTCATTTTTTCTTGGTTTTCCCAAAAGAACGTCCTTTAGGGCCTCAAAACGGCTCTAGAAGTTCAGGACCCAAAAATATGTGAAAAACAGTAAATTGTGCTACAATTAAGGAAACTAGAAAACTGAAAGTGACAGTGTTGGGGGTCCAAGTGGAATAGGTAGGTGGCCACCAATATCCACCTGGATCAGTTCTCCCCCCTTAGGAAGAAATTGTCCCCATTGCGATGAGTTCCTCCATGAGATAGGGAAACTTTTGCTAAACTTGGTCCTTGGTGAGCCACTTTCCTTTGTGTAGGAGTTGGCCAACTTTGACAACCCGATATAGTTGGATATTTTGTTGGTGATTTTTCTTGAACTATGTGTCCATGATCCAATCAGTTGTGGCATGTTCCATGTAGTTTGGGTTTAGCTTTGTTGGTGTGATTTGTTCTATAATGTTGGATGTGTCCAACAATGGTGGAAAGCATGGATGAAGGTGGTCTACATTGAACACTGGGTGTACACCAAGTAATGGTGGAACATTGAGCTCGAAGGAATTGTCCCCTATAGCCTTGGTGATGGCGTATGACCTATATCAAAGTGGGCGAAGCTTGCAGTAGGGTCCAATGAGGCTCTCCTTATGCAAATGTAGCCAAACTTTGTCACCCACCTGGAACTTGTGTGGCACCCGATTCTGATCATGGCGCTGCTTATACTTAGCATTGGATATGTCCAATATATCATGGACCTGCTAGAGAATGTGTTGAATGTGTTAAATGAAGTTGTTAGCCTTCTCGGCTTCAGACTAGACATAGATGAATCTGCTTGAGTAGCTGCAAATGGTATGGCCACATCAATGGGACATAATGGCTAAAATACCATCCTTGCTTGAAAGGGGTCGTGTCCCATTGGGTTGTGGAGAGCCGAGTTGTCGTTGTGCTGGACATAGGGGAGGCTTTATCCCACATGTGTGGATGCTTGGATTTGTACATGTATAGAATGTGTATGATCATTTTGTTGACGACCTTAGTTTGACCATCAGTTTAGGGATGGAAAGTTGTGGAATTAGCGATTTTTGTATCCAGCATGGACCAAAGACTTGACCAAAATGCACTCAGGAATATGCTGTCCCGAGCTAAGACAATGGACTATAGGATCCCAAAGTATACCCACACTCGCTGAAAGAGAGCTTAGGAGTGTCCTTTTTCTGATACTCTTCTTGCAGGCCACCATAATGGCCATCTTAGAGAATCGGTCAATGACCACAAAAATTTAGTCATTGTCGTGCTTAGTAGAAGGAATGTCCGACATGTAATCCATGGAGATGGATTCCCAAGGTTGACTAGGAGTAGGAAAATGAGTATATGCCTTGCTTCTTGATGGTTGGTTTGGAAATGGCATAGGAAGTGCAGGATTTAATGTACCTCCCAACATCTTGACGAAGATTCGGCCAATAAAAATACTTCTGCAATATTTCCACTATTTTCTCTACTCTGAAATGTTCAGCGACTCGACTGTAGTGCACCTCCCAAATCATCTTGGCATACTCGTTTGAAGGAACACAAAAGCATGCCAGGTGGCATAACAATACATATTTGAGGTGAAAATTTGGAACTTTCTTACCTTCCAGGAGTGTTTGGTATGTGATGTCAAATTTTGGATTGCTCTCATAAATATGCAGCCACCCTAAAGTCTCTTTCCCAAAGGAGTCAAGCATAGTGATCAATTCCATGATTGGTGGTCGGTTGAGGTAGTTCGCAACATTATTGGTGCTTCCCTTCTTGTACTTAATTTTCAAATGGAAGATTTGCAGGTATGTGGACTATTTCTGATGGAAATCATTATGCAACTTCCCTTGTGTCTATATGAACTATATGGGTTAGTGTGGTCTGTGTGGATGACCATTTCCTTTCCTAGAATGCAATGACTCCATTGACAACATGCCTCCACATTGGAATACATTTCTTTGTCATAAGTGGGATACTTTCAGACTGTGTCTGAAAGTGTCTCACTGTGGTAAGCCACTAGATGACCCTGCTGAGTAATAACTACACCAATAGCATAGTAAGAGGCACCTTTCTCAATCTCAAATGGTTGTTGCATCTCTAGTAATGTGAACACTGGTGCAGAGTAGAGGTGATGCTTCAACTTGGAAAATGCCTTCTGTTGGTTTTTGGACCAAAAAATCTTTTCTTTCACTCCACCCTTGTTGACTTGACTTAAAGGCCAAGTGATATGAGAGAACCCCAACATGAACCTATGGTAGAAATTGGTAAGGTCCAAAAAGTTGCGGAGCTCTATTAGAGTGGTTGGGGTTGGCCAATCCTTAATTACTTGTATCTTAGTTGGGTTCACATGCACACCCACTCATCAATGATGTACCCCATATATTGGAACTGGGTCATGCCAAAAGTTCTTTTCTCCAAATTGGCACACAAATTGTGTTGTCGTAGGGTTTGGAGGACCCATCAAATGTGGTGGAGGTGCTCTTCCCAACTCTAGCTAAAGATCAAGATGCCATCTAAATACACCATCATGAATGCATTGGTGACGGGTCACAAGATGTCATCCATTAATATCATGAAGGTTGCACGAGAATTTGTTAATCTGAAAGGCATGACCAACCATTCGAAAAGACCCTCCTTGGATTTGAAGGAAGTTTTCCACACATCAGAGGGTTCGATAGGAATCTAGTGATAGCCAAACTTCAAGTCAATCTTTCTGAAATATTTCGCCCCCTTGAGTTGGTCCAGAAGGTCATCAATCCATGGGATTGGGTACCTATTCTAGATAGTGATCTTGTTCATCACTCGATAGTCAATACAAAGTCTCCATGTCTCGTCCTTCTTCTGTACCAATACAATAGGGCTCCCACAGGGTGATCAACTTGGTCTGATGTACCCTTTCTACAACAACTCCTGAATCTTCCGCTTGATCTCATCATTCTCCATAATAGAGCGTCAATAGATCAGTCCATTGGGTAGCGACATGCCCGAGGTTAGATCGATGGAGTGCTTGACCTGACAGTGCAACGATACCCCCATAGGTGAGGCAAAAATGTCTCGTAACTCCCCCATGAGCATATCCATCTATTTTTGTTGTGCGAAGGAGACCTATTTGGAAGCCATGTCCACAATATTCTTCTTCACACTGAGGGAGAATCATAAGGAAAATAATTTTTTTGGTGTGTGAAATGATCTTACTGTATTGCTTTGTAGAGATCAAAGGGATGACAGTAGGCGAGGCTACCTCCAGTATCCTTCACAACTTATTGCCCAAAGTAATAATCATAGAGCGAGGTCTAGACTCATATACAACATGTCACTTCCACAAGTACGGTTGTCCTAATAATACATCACAAAATTTAAGAGAAGCAACATCACATAGTACCTCATTCGTGAAGGTCTTGATGTTGTAGGGAAAGTGACACTATTAGTTGACGTATAGATCTCGTCCTTAGCAAAGTCATCGAATGGTGTATGACTATGGATGTGTTGTAGTCAATAGACCAAGCTGCTTCATGAAATCTACTGAAATGAGCTTTTTCTGGCTCCCGTTGTCGACAATGAATTATAGCAGAGAACCCTTCATCCACTTATGTCAGTGGAAGAGGCATTCCCCCTCCTCTGATATTCAAGCTTCCCTTTGTCATTCCCCTTGTTGGGTTCTGACTCAAAGTCATAAAATGAGTCTAACTCGGAAGCCTTCATCTCGGTCACCAGTGACTGGTTGGCCGGACACTCACTTTTTTTGTGAGTGGAGCTCTTATAGAACTTACACCATTTTCTCATGTCCTTCTTTGTCTTCAAGGTGTTGTTCTTTTCTTGCAGCGTCAGTGGGTTGTCTTGGGCCACCTATCCTTTTCTTTGTCCTTTGCTCTGCAGTTTGGGGGCACCTTTCACTTACTTTGGATTCAAATATCCAAAGCCTCTCTTCTTTTGTTTAAACTTCTGCTCAATATTGGCAGTGTATCGGTACGTCGTACTGAGCAAGGATATGTCTAGGAACTCCATCCCATCCTAGATGTATCTGTGTAGACATCCATGGTACTTGAGTACCAAATGTCGCTCAGAATCCTTGATACCCAACTTTGTGCAAAGGGTATGAAAACCATTGGTAAACTCTGGTACATCTTAGTCCCTTCCCTTCTGCAATGTCGTCCACTTTATGTATTTATCCTCATAGTTCCCGACAGTGTAGTACTTCTCATTGATGGCATCCCAAAATGAATTTCAAGAGGGTGCTGCTGAAAATAGTGAGGGTGTACTTTTTTCCTTCTTCTCACAGTAGGTTTCCCACCAGTCCTTGACATAGGGGGTGGCTTTGAGAAGTGAAAAAGTAATATTTTCCCCACTGGAAAAATCATGTACATAAAATATCCTTCTATCATATTTAACCATTTAGCTACAACATTTGCATCTATCTAACCTTCAAATATGGGGATGTCAATGTTAATGTGTACCTCAAAGGGTGTGGTGCTTCTAGAGCGGTTATTAGAAGATGTGTCATCTTTGGGTAGCCACTAAAGAGTCTGGACAAAGTTGTCCATCACCATGTTGCTTTATTGCTCGAGGGCTTCTTCGAGCAATATTTTGAAAGGATCTCTTTCCCCCTCATCTTTATTCTCTTCCACCATGGGAGGCCATCGAGATTTGCGAGGGTGGTCTTGCAAAGGTTCAACCAAATCTAGCCCTAACACCTTATATCCTGACCTCGTTGGGGACATACAAAGAAAAACAGAGAAAGAGCATACCACTCTAATACCACTGATCTGAACTTAAACAAGAACGCAACAAATCATAGATATAACCATAAATATATAGATGAAACAGAAATAACATTTTATTTCATTAATATCAAATACTGAAATATGCTTACAAACATAATGGAAATAAACTAGCTCGGGTGATGGTAGCTTATCTCTAAGAAGAGATATGGCAACTACATGCCTCTAAACTCTATTACAATGAGGCTCAAAGGCCTATTTATTATTGAGAAACAATGGAAAAACCTAAACATCCAAAAACCTAACCCTAGGAGGTGAAGCACCAAAACTATGGCCCCGTTTGGGTAAATTGATACATCAAATTCTTGGGGTCGTAACTTTGGCATACAATCTCTGTTTGATGCGCAAAATACCTTCTTAGAAATATATATTCAAGGAATAGAATTTTTGAATGCAAACATGAGTCAAAGACCCAAGTTTGTTTGGTTTTCCAAAAATACGTTGTTTAGGACCTCAAAAATGCTTAAGAAGTTTAAGAACTGAAACATTGCCAAAAATAGTAAATTGTGCTACAATTAAGGAAACTGAAAAAATAAAAGAGACACTATTGGGGGTCCAAGTGGAATAGGTGGCTGGCCACCAATATCCACCTCGATCATCAACCATGGTTAAATGTCACATTATGACAAATATTGTCTCAATATGAAAATAAATCATGGTCAACCATGGCAAATCATGGTCAATATGAAAATCAACCATGGTCAATTATGGTTAGCCATGGTTAAATGTCACATTGTGACAAATATTGTATCAATATGAAAATCAATCATGGTCAACCATGGTCAATCATTGTCAATATGAAAATCAACCATGGTTAAATATGGTCAACCATGATTTAACATTACATTGTGACAAGTATTGTCTTAATGTAAAAATCAACCATGGTAAACCATCATAAACCATGGTCAAGCATGGTTAATCATTGTCAACCATGGTCAACTATGGTCCAACGTCACATTGTGACAAATATTCTCTCAATTTGAAAATTAACCATGGTCAACTATGGTCCAACGTCACATTGTGATAAAGATTCTCTCAATTTGAAAACCAACCATGGTCAGCTATTGGAAATCATGGTCAATGATTGTTAATAACCATGGTCACATTATGACAAAGATTGATTAATTGTTCAATGCCACATTGTGTCAACCATGGTCCAATGTCGCATTGTGACAAAGATTCTCAATATGAAAATCAACCATGGTCACCAATGGTCCAACGTCGCATTATGACAAAGGTTCTCTCAATCAGAAAATCAATTGCTGTCAACCATGGTCCAATGTCACATTGTGACAAATATTGTCTCACTGTGAAAATCAACCATGGTCAATCATGGTCAACCATTTTCCAACATCACATAGTGAAAATGATTGTCTCAATATGAAATCAACCATGGTCAACCATAATAATAATATTATCAATCCCTTGGGTTTATTAATCTAAGGGTTCATATCTCTAGGGTATAATATTATTTATAGGTTTATATTATTAATCCTTGGGTTTAATATAAATCCCTTAGGTTTATAATATAAATTCCTTGGGTTGATAATATTAATCATAGGGTTCATATTCCTAGGTTTATTATTCAGCCTAGGTTTACAATATTAATCCCTTGTGTTTATTAATTCTAGGGTTTATGTTCCTATGGTTTAATATTCAACCATGGTCAACCATGAACCAATGTCGCATTATGGAAAAGATTCTCTCAATATGAAAACCAATCATGGTCAACCATGGTCAACCATCACATTGCGACAAAGATTGTCTCAATATGAAAAATAATCATGGTCAACCATGTTTGTTTTAGGGTTTATAATATTTATCTAAGGGTTTATATGCCTTGGATTTACAATATTAATCCTTTTGGTTTTTGGGTTTTTAGTATTTATCCCTTGCATTTATTAGTTTCTTGGGTTTATAATATCAATCCTTTGAGTTTATTAATCTAAGGGTTCATATTCCTAGGGTATAATATTATTCATAGGGTTTATAATTAACCCTAGGGTTTAAAATAAATATTTTGGGTTTATAATTGGCTAGGTTCATAATACAAATTCCTTGGGTTTATAATATTAATCATAGGGTTTATATTCCTAGGGTTTAATATTAAGTTTAGAGTTTACAATATTAATCTCTTAGGTTTATTAATTTTAGGGTTTAATATTCATCCTAAGGTTTAATGTTATTCCCTTAGGTTTTTAATATTAATCCCTTGGGTTCTCATTATGACAAATATTATCTCAATATGAAAATCAATCATGGTCAACCATGGTCCAACGTCGTATTGTGACAAAGATTGCCGCAGTATGAAAATCAATCATGGTCAACCATGGTCCAACGTCGCATTATGAAAAATATTGTGTCAATATGAAAATCAACCATGGTCAACGATGGTCAACCATGTTTATTTTAGGGTTATAACATTTATCTTATAGTTTATATATCTTGGGTTTTTAATATTAAACCCCTAGGTTTAATATTGTTCACTTGGGTTTATAGTCCCTTGGGTTTTTAGTATTAATCCCTTGTGTTTATTACTGCCTTGGGTTTATAATCATGGTCAAACATAATACCAATAATATCAACCATGGTCAACCATAATATCAATAATATCAACTATGGTCAACCATAATATCAATAATATCAATAATATCAATCCCTTGGGTTTATAATATCAATTATAATATCAATCTTTTGGGTTTATTAATCTAAGGTTTTATATTCCCTTGGGTTTTTTGTATAATCCTTTGGGTTTATTATCCCTTGGGTTTATAAATCAATCCCTTTGGTATATTAATATAAGGGTTGTATTCCTATGGTATAATATTATTCATAGGTTCATAATATTAATCCCTTAGTATCAATTTAAATCATGGTCAACCAAGGGTTTATATACTTTGGATTTATAATATTAGCCCCTTGGGTTCAATAATATTAGTCCCTTCGGTTTAAAAGACCTTGAGGTTTTAGTATTAACCTGTTAGGCTTATTATTCCCTTGGGTTTATAAAATAAATTCATTAGGTCTATTAATCTAAGGGTTCATATTCATAGGGTATAATGTTAAAATGTTATGAAACCAACTCAAGAAAAGATAGAAAAGATAGATCAACGCCTTAGAATTCAGCCTCTTCGAGGGGGAAACCTCCTTTACATTAC